>JACEIK010002507.1:196489-208218 GCA_018107945.1 Datura stramonium
GCTAATCTTTTCTTCGGTTGCTAGTCAGGAATTTATTTCCTATGGATTGGATCTTTCGACTCCTATCCAATTAAGAATCATGAGACCTTAATCTACATTTTATTGATAAAAGAATTTCATACTCTAGCCCTACATAACCGATTCCTTAATTGACTAATAAGACTTTCAGATATATTTCTATTCTGAATGTAAATCTTTTATCAATTTTTATAGCTAAGAAAAGATCATATCCTACCAATTCACATCTGTCAAATTTATTTCCTTTTCAAAATCGAAATATGATTTCTAGATATACATTAACATTGGCCAAACATTAATGCAGTAAAAATAAGAATTGATAGAACAACCATTGAAGAAAACATGAAAACTTAAATGATCAACAATTACATTCCTACAATTATTCTTAACCTCAGCAAGAAGTGAATTAGCCACCCATTTGTGGATTAAACATCATCAAATAAGTAGAATTCATACAAAAAATTGAGATTAAAGAGAGAGAGGAAGAGAAGAACCCTAGAATTTTTCGTCCTCTCAACTGCTTGTAACCCACGTTCTTGCTCAACAAAGTCAGCATGTTTAAAATAAAACCTAAGTGTGCAATTTATACTCTTGAGAATTTTACCCGGAATAACAAGCAACGTGGCACGGAGTGTATCGCGAAGCACTCCCTCCGTGCCACGGGGGTATTGCGGACCTTCACTAGAAGTCGGCTCCCAAGCAAATGCACCTCAACGTGGCACGACTTGCATCGCGGAGCCTTGCGTTTGTGCCACGGTGCTATCACGCACCTTCACTGGAACTTGAGGTTCAAGGTAATTACACTCAACGTGACACGGAGTGCATCGCGGAGCTTTGCCTACGTGTCACGGAGGTAACGCGAAACTCCACTGGAATTTGACAAAATTAATTCATCCGAGGCAGAATGCCTACGCGATGGCAGCGTGACACGGCTCCATCATGGAGCCCTTATTTTTGCTTCTCTCCCTTGTCAACTTCCACTCCTTGTTTTCAAGTCCATTCCCGCTCTTCACCAACATATATATTAGCTTCCAAAATTTTCTTTTACCTGCAAAACAACACTAATCATGTTGGTTAGTATAAATTCACATNATAGATAAACAAGTCGAAATGAAGCATTTGAGTATCACTTGGGCATGCAATACTGCCCAAGATCACATTCCTGCAAGCTTGAGAGGTTGAAGAAGTGATTTAAGGCTAGTATTAAAGGTTTCCATCCAATTCCCTCTTGGATAATCACAGATTTGGTGGAATCAATCCCTTCCAGGTATGTAGGGTTGTGAGTGGGTGTGTCCTTCCACACCCATGCCCAATCTCTATCTAAGTATGAGAAATTCCTATGATCAAATTATGGGGTTTTAACCCAATTGCATTAATTCTTCAATTTCTATACATGGGTATGATTAGTTTAAGTTTCTATTGATGAAATGTGAAGCATGGGCAGATTTCAGACTTATTTTCAATCAAAATTGTGTTTTCGAGTTTTATGAAATTAAAGGCACATGGATTCATGAAAGAAGAGAACCATGATGAATGTATTATAATGATGAGATTTGATGATGAAAACCATGTTTCTAAAGCTACCCATGATTATGATATTATTTTCAAAATGAATTGAGTAGATCCAAGCATGATAAAGCTTTGGTCAATGCCCACATGTTAAGTTTAAATGATGATTTTCCTTATCTAAGCTTACCACATTCTTTTGGAGCCAAGACTCCCAAATTTTTATATTCTAGATTGTGGTATATTTTGATTTAAGTCTTACTATGCATAACTTACCACATGGATTTGGAGAAAAGGCTCCCGAGTATGTTTTCATCTTGTGGTATGTTTTGAACTAAAGCTTCACATATGCATGATTTCGTATTTTAGAAGTATTAATCATTGATCTTAGTCAATAGAAGATGTTGAGCTTCGTTATATACAATGTAGAGCATCACATGTTTTTGGGAGAAGAGTTTATCACCGAGCGGGCTAAGGGTTGATCACCCTATGCCCCAAAACTACGCGGCAATGTAGGTTGATCTTATTATATTATTGGGACCTCCCTTGTGAGCTATCCCAGACCTAATAGCCCTTGAGCATGATATCAATATCATGGTAGCGTCCTTAGCCCTGGCAAGGTTTTGGACAGCTCATCCCACTTTAGTGTAACAGTCGGGACCACCTAAGCTCTATCGTGGTATACCGGTTAAGTGATGAGTCTACCATTGCCTATATTATTCAAATTTTCATATTCATTACTCAAGGTAATTATTTTATACATGCATGTTCTAAAAGCAAGGTTTGACTCATGTTCAACTTTTCTATAAATGTAATATTTCAGCTTTGAGTCATTCGAGTCAGTTTGATGTTATAAAGCTATGTATCGTATTTTATTAAAAGATCTTGATTTCAGAAAGAATGCATGCAAGCCATACTCTCAGTTAATGATGTTTATGTTGTGACTACTGCATTGTCTTAAAGTGATTTTTTTTCTTACTTTAGCAGTTTTACTTACCTTGCATACTCGGTACATTCATCGTACTGACCGCATACTTTCTATGTTGTATGCTTTCATGATACAGGACCCGGCTCTCAGGTTCAACCCTTCTCTTAGACAGTTCATCGGAGTTAGCGTCTTCTTATTGGTGAGTCCTCATCTTTCGAGGACCAGACTATCTATTTTTCCTTCTGTTTTTCAGTTTTCAGCTTGTTGAGTTTGTTGGGGTCTTATCCCATCGACTCATCATGTTTAGAGGTTATTGAGACTTATGTATGTATTCAACTTCGGATTTTATATTCACATGTTATATTTTAGTTAGACTTCCACTATATTGGTATTGATGGTTATGCAGTTCTTGATTGAGTTAGATGTCTGCTTATGCCATGGGTCGACTTGGGGTCTCTCGGGGCTCTTTGTCCCGTGTCTATGATCCGTGCCTACGTTTGGGTCGTGAAAAACTTGGTATCAAAGAAATAGGTTTGAAGTGTCCTAGGGTGTCTGAAAGACGCATTATGTAGAGTCTTTTTCATGGGTGTGAAGCACGCCACACTTATGACGAAGAGGCTATGAGACGTTTAGGAAATTTTCCCTTCTTTCATGATCCTTGTCGTGCTATGAAAAGTCTTTTTGTCCTTCTAATTCATGCTATTCGCGATTGCAGAATTATGGCTCCTTGAAAAATGAATGGCTGGAGACATGGAAATGGAGAAGGCCACGAGGATGGTAATGGTTGTGGGCATCAAGCGGCCCCACCAGTTCAGGATCCTCAAGCACCGGATCCAGCCACTCATGTTGAGTTCTGGGCTGCAATTCCGATGCTTGCACAGGCCTTGACCACTCAGGTCAATCAATAGGCAATCACACATGTTCCTCAGAATGGCAACACTGCAGCGGCTTGAGTCAGACTTATTGAGAATGAACCCACCGGAGTTCCTTGGGTCCAAGGTAGATGAGGACCCATATGAGTTTGTTGATGAGATTGTCAAGATAACCCAAGTCATGAGGGTGAGTAGTGTTGACTTCGTAGAGTTGGCCTCCTACTAGTTGAAGGGGGTTGCACATATCTTGTTTCGCCAATGGAAGGATAGCACGGTCGCAGGAGCAGGTCCGATCACGTGGGAGGAGTTTCATGTTGCATTCCTAGATTGGTTCTTCGCTCGAGAGATGAGGGAGCTGAAGGATGCTGATTTTGTAAATTTGAAGCAGGGAAGAATTATAGTGAAAGAGTATTCCCTTGAGTTCACTCGCCTATCGAAATATGCACGGGAATTAGTGGCTAATCAGAGGACGCGGGTGAGCAGATTTGTGCATGGTATAGCAGGGTATTTCGACTAGGAGTGCCGGATTGCTATGTTTCACCAGGATATGGACTTCCCTCTCATAGTGTGGTACGCCAAGCAGATGGAGGCGGCACATTCGAGAGAGAGGGAGGCTAAGAGGGCCAGGACCGACAACCACAAATTCTCTCAGCAGAGGTCTGGTTGTGGGAACCGACAATAGAATCACCAGAGATCACCAACCCTGGCATCTTCTGCATTGAGTGTGCCATCCAGGCCTAGACATGATCAGAGAGGGCGAGCATTAGGCTCTAGGGGTCACAACAGCAAATCCGCAGATTCTAGCATCCCAGTTTGTCGCAGATGTGGTCGCGGGCACATAGGCCAGTGCTTGGCCGGTTCAGGTGCTTGTTCCGAGTGTGGGAAGCCTGTACACATGCTTCGAGATTGTCCAGCTGTGAGGCAGGATCAAGTTGGGGCTCAAGGCCCAGTTTCTAGTTCAATAGCCCCTCCCGCACGGTCAGCACATCAAAGAGCATCTACTAGCATAGCTAGCCGTCAACGCCAAAATAGATCTATGCTTTAGCATCCCGTCAGGAGCAGGAGGTCACCCCGGATGTGGTCAATGGTATGTTATGAGTTTTCCATATTGATGTATATGCTTTGCTAGATCCAGTGGCTACCTTGTCTTTTGTGACACCTTTTGTGGCCAGTAGCATCGGAGTCAGTCCCGATTTCTTGTAAGAACCCTTTTTAGTTTCTACTCTAGTAGGTGACTCAGTTATATCTAGACAGGTGTATAGAGGTTGCCCAGTCTCAGTCCTTCATAAGTCACCTCAACAGATTCGATAGAGTCAGCCATGACCTATTTCAATGTTATTCTCGGCACGGATTGGCTATTTACGCTATGCTTCAGTTAATTGTAGAACCCAGGAAATAGAGTTCAGATTTTTGATTAAGCTAGTCTTAGAATGGAAGGGTAGTTCAGTTGTGCCTGTAGGTCCATTCATTTCCTACCTTAAGGCCAGGATAATGATTTCCAAGGGTTTCATTTACCATCTAGTTATGGTTAAGGATGTTGAGTCCAAAACACCGACTATCCAGTCAGTTCCAGTAGTACGTGAGTATCCAAAGGTCTTTCCTGAGGATTTTCTAGGTGTTCCTCCTGAGCGGGAGATTGATTTTGGTGTAGATCTTCTTCTCGACATGCATCCTATATCTATTCCATCCTACAGGATGACTGCAGTCGAGCTAAAAGAGTTGAAGGATTAGTTGAAGGATTAGTTGTAGGACTTATTAGAGAAGGGATTTATTAGGCTGAGTAAGTCTCCATGGGGTGCACTAGTACTATTTGTCTGGAAGAAGGATGGTGCTCTTCGGATGTGCATTGACTATCGACAGTTAAACAAGGTCACCGTTAAGAACAGGTATCCTTTACCCAGGATTGATGATTTGTTTGATCAGCTTTAGGGTGCCAAGTGTTTCTCCAAGATTGATCTCTGGTCCGATTATCATTAGCTCAAGGTTTGGGAGAGTGACATCCCGAAGGCCTCTTTTAGGACTCGGTATGGTCACTACGAATATATTATTATGTCTTTTGGTCTAACCAATGCACCCATAGCATTGATGGACTTGATGAACATGGTATTCAAGCAATATCTAAACATGTTCGTGATTATGTTCATTCATGACATCCTTATATACTCTCGGAGCAAGGAGGAGCATGCCGCTTACTTGAGAGTAGTGCTTCAGACCCTCAAGGATCGTTAATTGTATGCAAAGTTCATCAAGTGTGAGTTTTGGTTGGACTCCATGGCATTTTTGGGCCATGTTTTATCGAGTGAGGGCATAAATGTAGATTCTCAAAATATCGAGGCAGTGAAAAATTGGCCTAGATTTGTGAATCCTTCGGATATTCAGATATTCGGAGTTTCTTAGGTTTAGCTGGCTACTACCGGAGATTTGTTGAGGGCTTCTCATCTATTGTCACACCTCTGACCAAGTTGACTTAGAAGAAGGTAAAGTTCCAATTATCGGAGGCTTGTGAGAAAAGCTTCCAAGAGTTGAAGACTCGAGTCACTTCAGCACCAGTGTTGACCCTATCCGAGGGTACCGATGGTTTTGTAGTGTATTTTGATGCTTCAAGAATCGGACTTGGGTGTGTGTTGATCCAGCATGGTAAAGTTATAGCATATACCTCAAGACAATTGAAAGTCCATGAGAAGAATTACCCGACCCATGACCTTGAGTTGGCTGCGGTAATATTCGAATGGAAGATAAGGCTGCATAACTTGTATGGGGTCCACATGAATGTATTCACGGATCACAAGATCTTGCAATATGTGTTCACGTAGAAATATCTCAATCTTCGGCAAAGGAGATGGTTGGAGCTACTAAAGGACTACGACATGAGTGTCCTTTACCACCCGGGTAAGGCTAATATGGTAGCGGATGCACTTGGTAGGCTCTCTATGGAGAGTGTGTCCCATGTGGATGAGGAAAAGAAGGAGTTGGTGAAAGATGTTCATCGACTTGAAAGGTTGGGAGTTAGATTGGTTTACTCGACCGACGACGGTATTCTTGTGCAAAACAGATCAAAATCTTCCTTGGTGACAGATGTGAGAGCTAGACAAGATAAGGATCTGATGTTAGTAAAGCTGAAGGAAGCCCTTCAGATTCATAAGGTGGAGGTCTTCTCCCAAAGGGGAGATGGGGTGCTGCGGTACCAGGGTCGCCTATGTGTTCTAGATGTCGAGGATTTGAGGAGTCGATTGTTGCATGAGGCTCATGGATCAAGGTACTCTAATCATCCAGGTGCCACCAAGATGTATCATGACTTGCGGGAAGTATATTGGCGGAATGGAATGAAGAAGGATATTGTAGAATTCGTAGCGAAGTGCTTGAATTGTCAGCAAGTGAAGTTCGAGCATCAAAGGCTGAGAGTCGTACTTCAGGATATAAAAATTCCTATATGGAAGTGGGAAGAGATCAATATGGATTTCATTGCAGACCTACCTCGTACTCGCCGACACTACAATTCTATTTAGGTGGTGGTAGATAGGTTGACCAAGGCTGCACACTTTCTACTAGTCAAAAACCATATATTAAGTGGATGATTATGCCAAACTGTATATCCGAGAGTTGGTGCGATTACATGGAGTGCCCTTGTCTATTATCTCAGACCAAGGTACTTAATTTACCTCTCGTTTTGGTGGTATTTTCAAAAAGGGCTTGGGAATCAAGTTAAACTCAGCACAACATTTTATCCGCAAACAGATGGCCAGGCAGAGCAGATGATTCAAAATGTCAAAGATATGTCGAGAGCCTGTGTGATGGACTTTAAAGGTAGTTGGGATGATCACTTTCCCCTAATTGAGTTTGCTTACAATAACATCTATCACTCCAGTATCCAAATGGCATCGTTCGAGGCTCTTTATGGGCGGAGTGTAGATCACCCATTGGATGGTTTGAGGTTGGTGAGGTAGCTATGAAAGGGCAAGATTTGGTTCATGAGGCTATGGTGAAGGTTCAGTTGATAAGGGACTGGCTGAAAACCTCTCAGAGTCGTCAATAGTCATATGTTGATGTGAGGAGGAGGGAGTTGGAGTTCGAGGTGGATGATCGGGTATTTCTGAAGGTATCTCCCATGAAGGGAGTCATGCGGTTCAGAAAGAAAGAAAAACTCAGTCCCCGCTATGTTGGTCCCTACCGGGTTATGAGAAGAGTTTGTAAGGTGGCGTATGAATGGACTTGCCCTAAGAGTTATCTTCTGTGCGTCCCATGTTTCATGTATCTCTTCTGAAGAAATGTTTGGGAGATCCATCTTTAGTAGTTTTAGTGGACAGTGTTGTTGTAAAGGATAGCCTTAGCTTTGAGGAGGTTCCGGTGGAAATACTAGATCGACAGGTTCAAAGGTTAAGGAACAAAAAAGTAGCTTCAGTTAAAGTGTTATGGTGGAATAATCATGTTGAAGGAGCTACGTGGGAAGACAAAGCGGATATGATGGCTAAATACCCACAGTTATTCTCTACCGGTTCAGTTCCTACTTGAGGTATTAGTTTTTCTCTATGAATCTATTTAGTTTCATGTTTAGTTCATACACGCAAGTTTCTTTTATGTATATGGGTGTGTGTGTGATTTGCAAATTCAGTTCAACTGTATAATTTGAATAGGAGGTAGTCATTCCGTCAGTTTTCGGGCTAAATGATCAGTATTTGCATATGATAATTGCATGTTTTTGTTTTCTGCTTGTTTCCTACATTCGAGGACGAATCTTCCCAAGGGGGAGATATTGTTATGCCCCGGGAGCACAAGAATCGGACCCTTGGGAGTTAAAATGGGGAAAATGTAAAACTGATATTGTAGGAACAGGACGAGTCGTGGGTCGATTCGTGAGGGCAGCCCACGAGTCGTCAGGTGACTCATGGGGGAGACCAGTCAGGAGTTTGGAAGTTAGGATAAAAGGGTTCCCACGGGCATGGGAATGACTCGTGGTCAGACAACATGCGTCGTTAGGTCAGCCATGGGGTAAGGGAGAAGGAAAATAGAAGAAGGCAAAACAATGTACTTGACACAAGCTGGCCACGACTCGTTAGAGGAAGTGACAAGTTGTGGTGTGAGTTGTGGGGTGAGGTGAGTGAGAAGTGATAAGTTTGAGGCAGTGAGCTTGACGATTGGTGACCACCACTCGTGGTCACCCTAACGAGTCGTTATGTTAGTCGTTATGAGCCTAGAAGATCAGATAGGAAGTGTACTTAACGAGTTAGGTGACGAGTCGTTACCCTTGACCATGAGTCGTCAGGTCATCTATTAGAACCACTTGGCAATATTTTCTTGCGAATTCAGTAAGGGTCTTTTCATAATTCTTAAGTTCCTAATGCCTATACTACGTTGTTTAAGGCTTGTTTTAGTGGGTTTTAAGAGGGGAAAACCTATTCTAAGGTATTCATTCCATGCATGCAAGCTTGAGAGGTTGAAGAGGTGATTCAAGGCTAGTATTCAAGGTTTCCATCCAACTCCCTCTTGGATAATCAATGATTTGGTGGAATAAATCCCCTCCAGGTATGTAGGGTTGTGAGTGGGTGTTTCCTTCAACACCCATGCCCAATCTCTATCTAAGTATGAGAAATTCCTATGATCAAGTTATGGGGTTTTCACCCAATTGCATAATTTTTCAATTTCTATACATGGGTACGATTAGATTATGTTTCTATTGATGAATTATGAAGCATGTCCAGATTTAAAACTTGTTTTCAATCAAAATTGTGTTTTCGAGTTTTATGAAATTAAAGGCCCGTGGATGAGAAGTTCATGAAAGAAGAGAATGATGATGAATGTATGATGATGATGAGATTTGATGATGAAAATCATATTTTTGAAGCTACCCATGATTATGATATGTTTTCCAAATGAATTGAGTAGATCTAAGCATGATAAAGCTTTGTAAAATGCTCACATATTAAGTTTAAATGATGATTTTACCGATCCAAGCTTACCACATTGTTTTGGAGTGAAGACTCCCAAATTTTTATATTCTAGCTTATGGTATGTTTTGAGTTAAGTCTTACAATGCATAGCTTACAACATGGATTTGGAGCAAAGGCTCCCGAGTATGTTTTTAGCTTGTGGTATGTTTTGACCTAAAGCTTCTCATATGCATGATTTCATATTTTAGATGTATTGATCATTCAGCTTCGTCAATAGATGATGTTGAGCTTAGTTATATACGATGTAGAGCATTGCATTTTTTGGGAGAAAAGTCTAGCACCGAGCAAGCTAAGGGTTGATCACCCTATGCCTCATAACTAAGCGCCAACGTACGTTGATATTATTATATTATAAGGACCTCCTTGTGAGCTATCCCCGGCCCTAATGTCCCCTGAGCTTCATATCAATATCATGGTAGCTTCCTTAGCCTAGGCAAGGTTTTGAACGGCTCTGCCCACTTGAGTGTAACTATCGGGACCACGTAAGCTTTATCGTGGTATGCAAGTTAAGTAATAAGTCTCCCATTGTCTATATGATTCAAATTTGCATATTTATTACTCATGGTTATTATTTATACATGCATGTTCAAAAAGAAAGGTTCGACTCAATGTTTGCTTTTCTATAAATGTAATATTTCACCTTTGAGTCATTCGAGTCAGTTTGATGTTATAAAGCTATGTATCGTATGTTCTGAAAAGATCATGATTTCAGATAGAATGCATGCAATCCCTACCCTCAGTTATTGATGTTTATGTTGTGACTACTGCATTGTCTTAAAATGATTTTTTTTCTTGTTTTAGCGGTTTTTACTTACCTTGCATACTTGCTACATTCCATGTACTGACTGCATACTTTATATGTTGTATCCTTTCACGATACAGGACCCGACTCTTAGGTTCAGCCTCACTCTTAGATAGTTCATCGAAGTTAGCGGTTGCTTATTGGTGCGTCCTCAACTTCCGAGGACCAGACTATCAATCTCTTCCTTATGTATTTCATCTTTCAGCTTGTTGAGTTAGTTGGGTCCTTTCCCATCAACTCGTCATGTTTAGAGGATATTTAGACATATGTATGTATTCAGCTTCAGATTTTACATTCATATGTTATATTTAAGTTAGACTTCCGCTATGTTGGTATTGATGGTTATTCAGTTCTTGATTGAGTTATATATATGCTTATGCCATGGGTCTACTTGGGGTCTCTCGGGGCTCCTTGTCCCATGCCTATGATCCGGGCCTCTGTTCGGCTTGTGACACAGGTGTTGCATAGCAGATAACCCATGGAGGATTTTGGTTAAGTCTGAGTAATCAAAGTACCTGCGTCATGGCGACGTTAAATCAGGCACTGGTTGGGAGGCAACCCAATTTGTAATTTTTAATGTTAAATATAGTGTTCACAGTTGTTGAAAAGTGCAGGTCTTAGGCAAAAAAAACCTAAATGATTCAGCTCAGGCCCAAAACCACGAGTCTCAGAACAGGAATTTGTAACGGGGAACGGCCCATGGTTAGTGGTCGTTGTTTCCATCCTGAGTTCCCTTTCTCAGAGTCAAACCAACGGGCACTCAGAATGGATCGTTCAAAGCTCAAACCGGTCATGGTATTGCCCATTCAATCAAATTCTTGCAGACCTGAGATCTATGGTAAGAACCAACGGATGCATTGTATGGGTCGTTGTCATTATAAACGGCCCGTACTATGAGCCTGTAGGTTCCACAGGTAAGTCCCCAACACTGTGACACAGGTACGATTAATGGTCATGTTAAACGAACCGTTGGACGAGTCATGGTTAAATTTAAAATTCCCATGCCCGAATCGACTCGCCCAGAACCATCCTATTTAAAACCCCTCACACCCGATTTTTGCACACTTCACGTAACAAAATTCCTTCACTCCCCCCGATTTTGAACAATCCGACTAAAAATTGTGCTCCTACATGCCTGATATTGCTTTAAATTCCTTCAACCATTGGCATCGTTCCTTTCTGAATTAAAAATGCATAGTGGCTTGCTGTCACGCCCCGCCTTGGAGGGTATGACTGACACCTGGTGCCCTAGTAGGACCTGGACTGCTAACTGGTGAGCCTACGCACATCTGGTGCCTGGCTAGATCTATTTCTGATTTCTGGGAACAACAGGCTATATAACGACTATAAACACAGCCTTCGGCCGACTAGGCCTATAGCCACCTGTATGTAATAACAGCTAACCAGAAACATACTCGTAACAAAGAACCTACGCGGGCCGACAAGGCCACCATGCTGTCTAGTCATCTGAAACTCAACATAGAGAATACTGAATAACTACGTGACCGGCAAGGTCACCACTATTATTAGACTATGGCCCCACACAGCCAACATAATAAGAATACTGAACAACTACACAAAGCGCACGACCTCACACGACCGGCTCAACTGACCACAGGGAGATAAATATATACAATCTGCAAGCCTCTATGAATACC
>JACEIK010002508.1:11618-54838 GCA_018107945.1 Datura stramonium
GCAAGGATTTTAGAGAGGTTTTTGGGAGATTCAAGGCCTTCTTCCCCAAATTTTCATCAATTTCTTTGTGGGTGTTCAAGGAACTTTAAGTCCATCTATTCCCAGGTATGTAGGATTTTAAAATGGGTGGAATTCTTCCTCACCCATGCCCAATTTCAAGTTAATTCATGAATTTTCCTACTCAAAATCCATGGGGTTTTACCCAAGGCATGAAGATGTGATTTCTCTTTATGGATATGATTTTATTGAGTTTTAATTGTTGAATTATGCTTGTTGGGAAGGTTTTGTATTACTTTCTTCAAAATCATGTTTCAATCTTTTTAAATCTAAGTTTCCCATTTATGAAAGTTCATGGAAATTATGATTTATGATGAATATTCACTACTTTAAGTTTATTGGTTATGGAAATGCATGAATCCAAGTTACCCATGTTTATGAGCATATTTTGAAAGAATTGAGTACGATGAAGTATTGAGAAATGTCTACATGATGAAGAATGATTTATGATTTATGATTTATGAAACGAATTTAATGATTTATCGATTTATGATGTTGGCCAATAAAAAGGGCCTTGGTTCTTGGCTAATCATGTTTTAAAGGAGAAAAATGATGATAAATGTTATATCTTAGCCAATGAATTTTATTCATGATGTTAATGATTTATGTATGAGCCTATATGCATATTTTTGGGAGTCGTGTCTAGCACCGAGCAACCCGACATTCAAAGGACTATGCAAATGTCTAATAACCACATGCCACCATGGATTGTAAATGTTATGATGTATTGATAATGATCCCCTCAAATGTGATATCACGCCTCATGCATGACCCTTGCCTGGCAAGCTGAGGTCGGCTTTGCCCACTTGAGCGAGACAGTGGGGCATCATTAAAGTCTCTACCATAATGGTGTCGGTTATGACGAGTTCTCCCATTGTTCCACATGTTTTATGCATTGTTATGTTTATGTTATTGGCTCAAGTTATATTATGATAAAGTTATTTATGATTATGATAATGAATGATTATGAAAGATTTGAAAGTCTTGAGCCTAACGTTTTACTACAAAGATTTTGATACAAGCATGATGTCCTTCTCGTATATCTATTTATGAGTTTACTTTACTTTTAAAATGTCCATTTTACTTACCTTGCATATTCAGTACATTCCACGTACTGACCGCATACTTTCTATGATGTATTATTTCATGATACAGGGTCTGGATCTCAGGCTCATCCTCAACCTTAGTCCATCCCAGCCTACGATATCAGCTTGTTGGTGGGTCCTCATGTTTTGAGGGCTGTTTGATAAACTTTCCTATTGACTATGTTTCAGTATTATTCGGGTTAGTTGGGGATGTTGTCCCATCAACCCATCTTACGTATTAGAGGCTTACAGACAAATGAGTAGTATTCGACTTATGTAAATATTGGTATTTTCTGATGCTATGTCATGGTTACATTTCTGCAATGTTTTATGTTTATTATTCCATTTATTTAAATGAGATTAGTCGAATGCATGTGCCATGGGTTGACTTGGGGTCTTTCGGGGTCCCTTATCCCGTGTCTACGATTCGGGTGTACGTTTGGGTCGTGACAGTTTTCCCCCACCCCGCTGACAGACTCTCATTTCACCTATGACGTAACTATCCACATCCAAAGCAACTCTCTTTGTCCATGTGTCATTCACCTGGATGGTTCTTGCTATACTTAGGACAAGTTGGGTAAAGGTTGTTGGCACTGTAACTCTGGGACTGGGAGCCAGATTCTCCACCCTTCTGATCTGTGCGGGACCGAAATGTAGGGGCGCTGGCTGATGTGGGTACTGGAGTCCTCTGTTGCTGCTGCTGTGGGCGACTACTGCCGCTGGACCTCTGGTAGCCATAATCCGACTGACCTATTCTAGCCTACTTGTTCTCCCACGCTAAATCCTTCAACTTTTCTGCCTCAATACGCTAGGCATGAATGATGAAGCTAGAGAGGTAAATGTCCTTGATGAGCATCACAACCTTGAACTCCTTAAGCACCAAGTCTGACACTCCATTGACAAATTTGAGCATGCAAGCCCTTGGTTCGACTACCATCTCTTGAGAATACCTTGACAACCAAGTGAACTCCAACACATACTCCTCTATGATTCTGTTAGCCAATCTCAGATTCATAAATTTAGCTACCTTGGCCTCCCTTAATTCCTAAGGAAAGAATCTGTCTAGAAATGCAGTCGTGAACTCGTCCCACTCTACTGACCCTTCTTCTGCTGGCCTCCCTTCCTTCCACTGGTTGTACCAAATCTGAGCCACCCCTTTTAAATGGTAGGCATCTAGATCAACACTCTCCATAAAACTAACACCCATAATTTGGGTGATCTTCCGTACCTTATCCACAAACTTCTGCGAGTCCTCTCCCACCTTGGATCCATTGAAAACTAGAGGGTTCATTCGGGTGAAATCCTGAACCCTAGTAGCTGCTGCAGACCCATTTGCATTCACTAGGACCATCTGCTGGTTCACTTGGTTGGTCACCTTTTGAGCCAATAGCTGGATTGCCACTCGAAATTTTGCTGAGGACACTTGGTCGTCCTGAGGGGCTGATGGAGATGGTAGGGCAGGTCGGTTGGCATTGCCAACCCTCCTTCCATTTTCTCATTTTGGAGGCATATTTTCACTAAAACAAATAGAGCACAAGTTAGGAGGACATTTTGGGATTCAACTTCAATGCATGATAAGGAGTATGGACAAAAAGGAGTTTTCCTAATAATGTCTTGTAGCCTCCCCGTCATAAGTGTGACGCACTTCACACCCATGAAAAGGATTCTACTTGATGCGACTTTCAGACATCCTAGGATACTCTAAACCTAGTGCTCTGATACCAAGTTTTTCATGACCCGAGTCTACACCCTGAACGAGATACGGTACTTGGTGCCACAAATGACCCCAAGCTAACCCATGGTCTAAAATTGCATTGGTAAACTAAGTGAACATAAGCGGAAGCTGTACAAAAATAATTATCCAAGAAATACTAATTTGAAAAGGGTAAACATATCAGAAAAGAATACTGAACAACTGTATCTGAAAGCCAACTACTAATTGATGAGTTGTTGGGACAACCGCCCAACTAACTCTAAAATCTATCTAAATAAGAACTAACTGAAAAGCAAATATCATCCTCGAAAGATGAAGACTCACCAAAAGGACTGCTGCTGCTGAAATCATCGGAGGGAACTATTGACGATTCTGAGACTGAGAACCTGCCTGTATCATAACACGATACAACATAGAAAGTATGTGTCAGTACCTTGAATGTACTGAGTAAGTGAGATACACAATAATCATGGAAAAATCAATACTGAACTGAAATAACATGAAATGACCAACTAATACTGAATACTAGTAAAGCTGAGATATAGCTGATATGGTCAATAATGACCCTGACTGATGGTCATAAACATGTCCTGGAATTGAGTGACTGAACTGAGCTAAACTAAAAGTGAGTTGAACTGAAATTGAACTGAAACTGTATTGACAAGTGGGAGAGTCCATAAAAGACATATAACCATGTGAGTTAAATGTGGAGTTCGGTGTATATACCCTATCAGAGAAAGCCCACTGTACCATGCCAGGGTATAGTGGCTGATCTGGGTGATCACAAGTCTGGGCCTATGGTGGCAACGTATTTCTGTGAACCTGGATGCGCTGGAACCCCGGTTCGCTCGGTGCTAAGTACTACTCCCACTGCATAGTCCTAACTTGACTACTAAGCTGATAGCTCGAAGCTGGGGTCCTGGACTAAGTCAGGAATATTTATCTGGAAGTAACCGGAGAACTAAAAACTGGTATTCTAAGATAGAACTAGCTGAATACCGATACTAATGGTTCTAAGACTGGTTAGAGATGCTTATCTGAAAGCATCATAGCCTTCTAGAGAACTAACTGATAACTGAAACTAGGGAGTATTATTGAACTGAACTCCGCAAAATCTGACTATTGACAAACTGATCAACTGACTTACTGAAAGATACTGAAAATACTAATTTCTGACTAAGACTTGACTAGCATGCAAACAGACTGTGAACTCACATGTAGGTAATAACTTGGAAATTCAAGAACTAACGAAGTCAATAAACAATAGTATCAAATCAATTGTGCAAGACCCAAATTTATTGCAATAGAACTAGGTCTAAGACTAAGCAACAATAGTATCAAATCATAAGAATATTCATAATCCGACTGAAACTAACCTTATTTCTAATATTCAGGGCTGAGACTGATAAAGAATTATAGAAGGGTTTTAGGGAAAAAGGGAAGGACAATTCCCTTGTTGAATTCCCACATACCTGGAATCGAATTCCTGGAAAGGACTGGAGAATCTAAGGGGAAAACTTGAAACCCTTGATCTTACTATGAGTTTCTTGTATGAGGTTTCTACTTTCTGAGCTTGGGAGAATGAGAGGAATGAAGAGGGAATGTCGATTACTTCCCTAAATCCTCAGAATATAACCCAAAACGACATAGTTTAGGAATTAAAAAGGTGGAAAATTATAAAAATGTCCCCAAAAGAAAATTTGAAAAACTGCCCGATAGGAACCAACGGGTAACACAACGATTCATTGGTTGACACCACGACTCGTTGGGACCAGTAGTTGGTCTTGGGTCTGAGATATATGCTCACTGGAAATGGGCCACGGAAGGGAACCATGACTCGTTGGACGGACCAATGGGTCGTTGGTTCCTCTCGTGGTCACTGACAGGATTTTAGACAAAGCTTGGCCCCTCTCTAATGGACGACACAACGACTCATTGGTAGAACCAATGGGCTGTTGTGTCTACTCGTCATCAATATTGACTTGAACTGAAGGATTGCTAGATCAGGCAACGGGTGGCGACAACGTCTCGTTGGTATGAACCATGAGTCATTAGTCCTACTCGTTGGTTCAGTGGAAGGTCTGATAGGTTTCTGGACTTGGAATGCAAAGAACGATTGGAAGACTCGTTAATCCTTCCAAAGGGTCGTCCTATGCCTCGTTCGTCCCTGAAAGGAATTCTGTAGGGCTAACAATGACTCAGACAATAGTCCATTACAGGTGACAACGACTCATTTTCTGGGTTGTTCTGTGATAAAAATGTTCTGGTGTTTTTTGATATTTCATGCAAATTCTGAGTTTGGTCTAGGAAAGTTTTGGGATGTTACATATCCTAAATATAGAATAAACAATTTGGCGCCTGCCGTGAGGACAGAGCAGTTGTAATATTATTTTGATCTATCATTAATTCTTTGCTGACTTGCTTTACTTTGTTTCGCAAGTAAATCTATACCATGTCTGAAGTTTAGCATAACAACCAAATTGTTGGGAACCAAGGTGATGACGCATTGTCCACATACCAGGATAACCTGGAGGTGCCACCAGGCTTTGGGGGATTACAAGATGCCGATGACCAAAATTGAGAAAACAATGGGAACTAGACTCTTTTGTATGGAGATGGACGGGCTTGACAAAATAGAAGGATCCAAACCAAATTACATAAGCAATGATGATGGAAATGAGAGTGACAAGAGTATCTCACAAAAAACAAACAACACTAGGATGAATCCCTGTGTGTCTCCATACAAGGGAGACGAGCCTTCCATAAAAGCAATAGCATCAATGCAAAGCACTATGGTGACCAACAAAGTGTGCTCACGACCCGAATGCCGCAGGTGATGGCTTTTATAATCAACAATGACAACTATAGAACACCAACAACTCCAAGGTTTCCAATACTATGAGTACACAGAGTGATGGCCTACTAACTCTGGCACAAGGGACTGGGACTCCTAAGCAATTTGGGAGTCGGAGGATCCGAGATTGCAGGAGCAGTTCAGGTCATGTGGACCTTAATCAATTCGTGTAGATAGGAGTTCATAAAGAAGCTCAAGGAAATACGTGCCTGCATGGACTAGATACTTGGGCCCCCCCCTTTCATCATGGTTGTTGATTCAAAGAAGTACTTAAAGTGGCCATGGATGTCTAGGGCAACAGTGTTGCCTATCTTGAAGAGGTGTAAATGTCTGACATTCTTAAGTATAATGGGACTACAATCCACAAGGACATATTACAACTTACATTACTGGGATCTAGGGAAATGATCTTAAAAAGGAGGAGATCGATGCTAGTAAAAAATTTCGGCAAGACGTTAACAACCAGACCCTCACTTGGTGTTCACATTTATCTAAAAATTCTATTCTTTTTTGTTGTTCTTGCAGATTGTCATGACCCAAATAGGTGCTCGTGCGGGCACCTAGTCAACTCTTGTTTGATAGGAGAATCCCAAATTAAAATACCATTTTAAATATGATAATAGAGTCAATAACATATATTGGATCTCCATTCCAACAAAGTCATCAATTGGTAATTCCTTTCAATTAACTTAATATAATAAATCATAAAAAGATTCCCAAATCTGACTCTTCCCAAAGATCTAGTCTTGACAGGTACAGGAGCTCTAAATAGAATACCCACAAATAAAAAGACACAACTTCGCTCACTAAGAATTGCAAAAGCTGATGCTGAATATGCCACGTCAGTCATGAAATTTCAAAACTGTGACAACCTACACCCAAAAAGGCATAGAAAGGTAGTATCAGTACACCACATGTACTGGTAAGCATCATCGATCGACTACAATTAGTTCACGCAATAGCATAAAATTAATATGCATTCAATAAATCAATTTTTAAGACACGCTTTAAAATTAATTCATCAAGCCACTTAATCCCTATTACCCCAATTTATTTATCAAACATCCATCTTCCACTATCGAGCTTAGCCCCTAGGATTGGCCTGTGTTCTGACCGGGCCACGCTGTAGCAATAACTTTACCATTGTCGTGGTCTCGCTGCAGTAGGGATTACACCGCTGCAGTGGTACTGCTCTAGGCAGTGGCTTGACTTTGCTGGCGTCCCCCACTTTCCAACACTACATCAAATAAATAAGGTCTTACATTATTCAAAAGCTATATCAATATACACTCGTGTAATTATACATATTCTTGTTTTAATCTTATCACAATGATTTCTTTTATTCCCATAGTCAGGATCAGCCCCACAACAACACATAACTCATATTTACCGATCATTTTGATTACAAACATAAACTCATTCACAACAAGTTCATCAAACACCAAGTCTTACAATGTAAGTACGACGCAATTATGCGTCATATCATAAGCACGCTGAACACACGGTAAATAGACCTGTCATCATTAATTTCATCTCATCAAATATCTGTACACATATCAGTGTCTTGCCTATCACTAAATTTTGTCGCACAACCGTATGTATATCATAACATACATGTACTGATCTCTGTCATACATCTATATGTGCATCGTAACGTACCTGTACTAATATCTGTCACAATTATACCATCAATAATGTGTCGACCACATGCCTCTGTCACACCACCGCACACACTCACACGGAATATCACTGTACACATATGCCAGAGGGTCTTATATTTTCCATTTTGGTTCATGACCTGTAGCTCTAGAAATTCATATACTGTACTAGCGTGGTACTCGCTCCTACTCATCTTCTTTCTCGGATGCTCACCTCGAACACGAGCAACTCAATAACTTAACCACTTGCCCAGATTCTCACTTTGGGCATGAGCCACCCATCTCCCAGTATTAATATGTATCTAAATCAATCACACTTTCGCTCGTCTGAATACTCACCTCGTACACGAGCCTCTCATCTCTGGGCAATGATATATTACCCAATTCATTCTCAACATATATCACCATGATCTTAGTTAGTCACCGCATAGGATGGATTATCAGTACACTGATTTCCACAACTTTACTTTTCCGTTTCAGAGATAACATTAATAGTTAAATCAATTAGAATGAATTCAAATAACATAAACCATTCATTACAGTCTTCCCCATAATCATTTCCATATGACTAATTAGCTATATTGCCCATCCACACCGATATACGTCATATATATGAACTAACTCCTCATAACCGTAATCTTCCATCCTTTTAGTTATGTATCAATTAGCCAAGTCTCGAGTCATCTATTACAGTAATAAAACATCCAAAGTAACTTACACAATATGTCAGTTCAACCTTTCCTACCTCTCACCTAAGGGTCTATCACATAAATGGGTTCTTTTTATTTAGATCAAATATGGTTCATGTCAGTCCCTATTTCAAGACCACTTACTTGGACCCATAATTGTCCTTTTAACTATTCCTTCACAAAAAAATTTCGTTAATGCACAATAATCATTTCAATGTCGTCCCGATTTAATTACTCCACTCTACTACTACAGTGTCTCACAATTACCAATTCTTTCTCTACCTCGAATTCTTTTTAAGCTAGTTAGGTTATACTTCCAGTCTTACATTTTTAGTTCATAACGATTAAATTGCAATATTAAACTCCAATTGCCACAACAGGTCTTATCTCCTCCCCTCTTCCCTTTATCCATTCTTATAATCATTTACCCAGGATTATACCATCAAGATCACGCCACCACAATTTACAATAACGAGTAATTATCATCACGTATCATCAAAACATACTATCAAAACATCACCTCAGTGATATTTCACAAAGGACACCACATCAAGAATAAACCCCCAATATTAGTTGTCAGCTAGATTTCACTTCTTCCCATATTCTCAGCCCTAGGATTAATCCTCCAATTTTATTAGTTATGTCACTACAAATCTTTCATCACGTTATCATATTTTATGATCCCTCTACCTGCATTAATTGTACAGTAATAGTACACACTTGTACGATTCACTAATTATAGTCTAACACAAAGGTAAGCCATAACCTACCTGGGCGCCAAGCTGTTGTCAAGAAAATCGCGGGGCTGCTTCTTGCTTCAAATCTTGGTGTTCTTGCAGAGAATCTCCGGAGAGGATGGTGGAATCCTTGCCTATATAACCACCTTACTTATTTCTCATTAGAAAACAAACTTCATTTTTGGGCGTTTAATTAGAAAACCTTATGAAAATAGGATTTAAATCCAAACCTGGACAAAATTACAGAGTCCTGATCTGCGTCACCTGCTGCAGCGAGGAGTTTTCTGCTGCAGCTATTTTGCTATGGCAAAGATCCATCCGCTGCAACGGTCCTACACCTGGGCCCAAATTATTTTACTTTAGACCATTTTAAATTTATTAATAAAATAATCAATTAATCCTAGAATATAACCCAGACCCGTAAAAATTTTAAATTTCTCACGTCTATGTCGTCAAGGTGCTATAACGACTAGACAGGGTGTTACATAAATTTTTTCCTCAAGGCTCACATAGAAGCCCATAGAGTCGAGAATCATATGGAGGATATATTCAAAATAGCATAAGGTGACACAAAGCTACTATGCGACTTCTATCATATCACAAATCCACATGATCAGTATCCAAAGATTTATGACTCGAATGAGCCAACTCATGTAAGGTAATTCATCTATATGCTTGATGGATACATGCAAAAGTATTTTTAATTTAAAACAACATCATTTAAGAAATCAAAATTGAATAACGAATAAACTCTTTAAATCGACAACCTTTCATTTAAAAAAATACACAAGTTGAGAAATTTCGTTCTTGCATGCCATTGAGTTGCCACATAATACAATTCAAAAATAATAACTACTCTATATATGAAATCTATATAATATAGAATAAAATGGTTAACTGACATTGTCAACCCTAAATTCGACCTTGGCCAACAGATATCCCATGTTACAGAACTACATTAGAAGCACCTTATAGATATAATAGTTATATGATTTTTCTATCATTATTGCTTAATCTAATTATGGATATTTAAATAATAATATGATGGGATAATCTATCTAGCAACAAAATATAGCAATTTTCCTCAATGTGTCAAGCAATAACTTTAAACAGTAGCCACTATACAATATCTATCTATGGAGCCTCTATAAAATAGAACGACTAACTCGAGACGCAGTTTGAAGTATAATGAAGCAGTAAAAAAAGTAAAAGGATACCCCACAAGAAATGATGTATACTCACCAAAGTCTGAGAAATAGCAAGTCCCTCATAATTCATATGATCCTCTAGAATATGTCCTCCTAATCCTGATACACCATAAAGAACTATAATGGTATGCCTGATTACTAGATACTCAGTGAGTGTCTTGAGGAAAGAATTACTATAAATAAAATAATATATTAATAATTATAACAGTGCAAACAAAAAACTTTAAATTTAGTGATGGAGTAAGTCATGAATTTCAGCAAACATCACTTGTGTACAAAGCAAGAACCGAAGCTCAGTGTTTCAAAGGTGAAATCATGACAACACAAGCTCATAAATGTCTTGCCAATACAGGCCCAAGTGATGCCAATACATTATTAATTAGTTCTCGGGAGAGATAAGTTAGGATCCTGACACGACCCAAATGGGCGAGTCATGCAGGCAACTATATGGCCTTTAGCTCGACAGGAGAACTCCTTTTTAACCCAACATATAAAATAATTTAAATACTTATTAAATTGCACAATACCAAATATTTCTAAAAATATAATAAATCTTTCCTTCCGAATCATGATTCCCCAAGATCTAGTCTAGATAGGTAAAAGAGCCCTAATAGGATACTTGACAAAATAAAATGACACAACTTCATCTGCGGAGAAGAATACGAAAGTTGAAGCTGAGTACTCCACATCAATCATGAGACTTCAAACCTTCCACAACCTACACCAAAAAGGTGTAGTAAGATAGTACCAGTACACAAAACGTACCAATAGACATAATTAGCCAACTAAGATCAGTTCATATAATGACATATAATTTAACATGCAATTGACTTAATAAATGTAACAACGACTCCACCTTGTATTTATAACCCAACAAGTTTACTAATCACATTATTGATTCTTATAACTCATCAAGGTTCATGCAATCATCCTACCACTTTAGCCCTTGTTTTAACTCTCAATCAGTCTCTCTCACCCCCTTGCACCAAGTATTTTGACCGCTAGAAGGGTCTCAAAAAAAGGGTAATTTACCCGCTGCAGTGCTATCCTAGTTAGACGATAGCCCGGTTTCACTATCCTAATTCTCTTTTATTCCGTCATATAAACGTTATAGAATGTATACTTTATTTACCCTCTCATCTTCATTAATAAAGCCCATTTTCATTAATCAATGATCTATTATTTGATCCATAAGATTAACTCACCCTCTTTCCTTTCGTTTTTTCCCTTTTTGTCTACTGCTCGCTCGGATACTCACCTAGGACATGAACTACTCATATTCTAGTATTCACTCACCAGCATAATCATACCAACTTTCTTGTTCGATTCTCACCTCGGCCACAAGCCTTCCGCTCTCAACATGTAGATGATTCACTTTTCCCTTTATCATAGCACTTCGTTTACTCACTATTTATCACAGATTCCACCGGTAAAATCCAAAATAGTATATAACAGTTCAATTAATTAACAAAATCACATATTCAACAAATATTATGCATCACAAGTTATAACACAATCATGACCTGAGGACATTTCATAATAAGTTGGTTATTACATCATTTATGCCCAAAAGTTCAACGATGGGGTGCAAATTGGACTGCTCGTGAGATTGGGCTTTGCTCTAGCAGTATCTCTGCCACTACCGCGGTCTCACTACAGTGGTTCCAGTGTCACTGCAGCGGTACTGTCCAGGCAGTACTCTGATCTAGTTGTCCACCTAGATTCCCCTCGAATTATTCTTCACAATCAGTCACACATTATGCATAGACTCCATTAATCCCTCGCCATAGTCACTTCGCCTTTCTACCTCTAGTAAGGACAATAAAATTGACACGAACCAACCAATCATAGCACACAACAATAAACGAAGTGAGCTTACTAGTCCCATAGCTTAATCGAACATGGCACTGCCCGATTTTCTTGCCCATGTACATACCCTGGTCCCTTATTCGGGCATCCCTCAGAGGTAACCCTCATAGTTTCCTAACTATGACAGAATCTAGTGGCCTAGGTTCAAGACTCTTTGTACCTACGAAGTTTTATATCATGGGGATTTCATCACCTCTTCCCTATTTTCTTCTGATTCCCCCCTTCACATAGACACTTACTGATTATAACATACGCACTGATAATTTACTTAAAATTTCTCCCTACTCTTCTATGGAACATCAAGTATGCGCACATATACATTTTGCTAATCAAAGTCTAATATGAAATTGAGTAATTCATAGCCTACCTGAGCGCCAAGTTATCATCAAGAAATTTTTAGCTGAGTGCTTGCCTCAAGTTTCAAGTTTTTGCAGAAAATTTTCATAATGAAGGGTGAAGCCTTGCCTTCTGTTTTACCCTAGAAGCCAAAAGATTAGACCTAGGAGTTGAAACGGAGAAAAACTTAAAATCTGGCATCAGGAACAGAATGAATGATGAGGAGACCCATGATAGCAGCCCACGAGTCGTGATGTGACTCATGGGGAGGCCTAGGTAATGAGTTGCATTTTGAGAAATAGGATCCCAACGGGCATGACCACGAATCGTGGTTAAGCCTCACGAGTCGTTAAGTCAGTCGTGGGGTGGGTGAGTAAGAAAAACAAGGAAGAGGGGCGGTGGACTTGATGGAAGGACCCCACGAGTCGTGGTTAGTCCGCACGATTTGTGGGGAGGGTCGTGATCATCTAGTTGAAGAATTAATTGGTATGGAGGCAGTGTACATAACGGGTGGTGACCACGGGTCGTGTTCACTAGTAACGGATCATGATGTTGCGCGTGATGAGCCTACACAATTAGATAAGCAGTGTACTTCACGGATCATTCCACGAGTTGTGGCCCTTGAGGACGAGTCGTAGGGTCCCTCGTTGGGACCAACTGGCAGTTATTTTCTATGAATTTAGTAAGGGCTATTTCATAAATCCTAAGCTTCTAAGGCCTAAACTACGTCGTTTTGAGTTATGAATGATGACTTTTAAAGGGGTTAAGTTCATTTAGGCCATTTACATTCATGCATGTAAGGTAGAAGGTGAGAGAGGGTGATCAAGACTAGTGTTCCTCAATTCCTCTTCAATTTCTTCTTGGGATATCAAAGAAGTATAAGAATCAGCTACCAACAGGTGTGTAGGGTTATGAATGGATGATTCCTTTCACACCCATGCCCAATCCCTCTCTAAATCATGAATGTTATATGTCTAACCTATGAGGTTTTAACCCAATGCATGAATTTCCTAATTTTTTTACATGGGTATGATTTAATTATGTGTCTACTACTGAATTATGAAGAATGGGCAAGTTTTATCTTGTTTTCAATCAAATATCACGTTTCTAGTTTTATGAATTAAAAAGCCCATTAATGAGAAGTTCATGAAAGATGAGATTTGTGATGAATGTATGATGATGATGAGATATTATGATGAAAAACATGTTCTAAAGCTACCTATATTTATAATCATATTTTCGATGTGAATTGAGTATTTTCAAGCATGATAAAGCTTTGGACAATGCCCACATGTACTAGTATGATTTATGATTTCTCGAGTTAAAATTGTCACATGATTTTGGAGCAAAGACTCCCAATTATATTTCATCTTTTGGTATGTTTTGAGCTAAAGCTTCTCATATTCATGATTTCATAATTGAGATGTATTTGATTATTGAGCTTCGTCAATAGACAGTGTTGAGCTTTTTTGAATAACGATGACGAGCATATGCATGTTTTTGGGAGTAGTGTCTAGCACCGAGTAGGCTAAGGGTCGATCACCCTATGAGTCATTACTATGCACCAACGTAGGTTTATACTATTATATATATTACTTCAGGACCTCCCTTGTGAGCTATCCCCGACCCTATTGGCCCATGAGCTTAATATCAATATCATGGTGTCATTCCTAGCCTTGGAAAGGCTTTGGACGAATCTACCCACTTGAGTGTGATAGTTGGGACCATGTAATCTCTATAGTGGTATGTCAGTTAAAAGATGAGTCTCCCATTGTTCCTCATGATTTCAGTTATGCTGTTCACCATTCTTAAGATTTATACATTGATACATGTTCTAAAGCAGGTTTGACTTAATGTTCAGTTTTACTTATAAATATCATATTTCAGCTTTGAGTCAATCGATTCAGTTATGATGTATGTTATGTTATGATGAGATCACGATTTTTTAAAGAATGCATGCAAGACCTACTCTCAGATCCTTAATGCTTATGTTTACATTATGCATTGTCTTTAAATGATTTTACTTACTTAGGCGGTCTTACTACCTTGCGTACTTGGTACATCCCACGTACTGACCGCATACTCTATGCTGTATCGTTTCATGATACAGGACCTGACTCTCAGGCTTAGCTCCGATCACAGTCAGTCCTTTGAGATAGCATCATGCATTGTTGGTGAGTCCCGATCTCTCGGGGTCTAGACTATTCAGATTTTCTTCATGTATTTTCAGTTTCAGATTATTGAGTTAGTTGGGGTCTTGTCCAATCAACTCGTCATATTTAGAGGCTTTTTAGACATATGGTTGTATTGAACTTCGAATTGTGTATTCTAATGTTATGTTTGATTTAGA
This sequence comes from Datura stramonium, assembly GCA_018107945.1. Taxonomy (NCBI): domain Eukaryota; kingdom Viridiplantae; phylum Streptophyta; class Magnoliopsida; order Solanales; family Solanaceae; genus Datura; species Datura stramonium. The sequence goes on from JACEIK010002508.1 coordinate 26,176, forward strand.
CTTACTCTATGATTATCTCGTTGGTTCTTCTATTTTATTGATTGAGTTAGGTGAATGCTTATGCCATGGGTTGACTTGGGGTCTCTCGGGGCTCCTTGTCCTGTGTTATGATCCAGGCCTCCGTTCGGGTCGTGACAAACTTGGGATCAGAGCAATAGGTTTGAAGTGTCCTAGGGTATCTGAAAGCTTCATTGAGTAGAGTATTTTTCATGGGTGTGAAGCGCACCACACTTATGATGAAGAGGCTACGAGACATTTAGGAAATGTTTTCTTCTTTCATGATCTATGTCGTGCGGTGGAATGTCTCCCTATCCTTCTAATTCATGCTATTCGCGATTGTAGAATCATGGATCCCTGAAGAACGAATGGTAGAAGGAATGGGAATGGAGATGGCCACGAGGATGGCAACAGTAATGGGCACCAGCAGGCCCCACCAGTTCAGGAGCACTATGTATCGGAGCTGGTTTCCCATGTTGAGTTTTGGGAAGCTATTCAGATGCTTGCGTAGGCCTTGACCACTCAGGTCAATCAGCAAGCCATTGCGCATGTTCGGCAAAATAGAAATGCAGCGGCAACTTGATTTAGGGATTTCTTGGGAATGAACCCACTGGAGTTTCTCGGGTCAAAGGTAGATGAAGACCCTCATGAGTTCATAGACGAGATTGTGAATATCACCCATGTCATGGGGTGAATGGAGTTGAGTGTGTGGAGTTGGCCTCATACTAGTTGAAATGGGTCGCGCACATCTGGTTTCGCCAATGGAAAGATAGTAGGGTCGCCGGAGCAGGCCCAATCACTTGGGAGGAGTTCCATGTTGTACTCCTAGATCAGTTCTTCCGTCGTGAGGTGATGGAGTTGAAGGAAGTTGAGTTCATAAATCTGAAGCAAGGGAGAATGATGGTGCAGGAGTATTCCCTTGAGTTCAGTCGCCTATCAAAGTACTCCCTAGAGTTAGTAGCTGATCAGAGGGCAAAGGTGAGCAGGTTCGTTCATAGAGTGGCAGGCTATTTGGACAAGGATTGTAGGAGCTCTATGCTTCATCAGGACATGGACTTCCCTCGGATAGTCTTGTATGCCCAATAGATAGAGGCGTCACATCTGAGAGAGAAAGAGGCCAAGAGGGCCAGGACCGATGACCACAGATTCTCACAGCCGAGGTCAGGGGGTGGGCACCGATAACAGACCCACCATAGATCTTCAGCCCTAACATCTTCAGCATTGAGTGTGCGATCTAGACTGAGGCACGGTCAGAGAGGGCGAGCATCAGGCTCTAGGGGTCAGAGCAGATGACCCGTAGATTCTAGCATCCCAGCTTGCCACAGCTGTGGTCGGGGGCACACCGGCTAGTGCTTGGAAGGTTCAGGTGTTTGTTTCGGGTGTGGGAAGCCCGAACACATGAATAGAGATTACCCAGCAGTGAGACAGGATTAGGATGGGGGCTGAGGCCCAACTTCTAGTTCAGTAGCCCCTCTGGCACGCTCAGCACAACAGGGAACATCAACCAATACAGGTGGCGATCAACGCCAAAACAAATTTTATGCCTTAGTATACCGCCAGGAATAGGAGGTCTCCCTGGATGTGGTCACTGGTATGTTACGAGTTTTCTATCTTGATGTTTATGCTTTGCTAGATTCGGGGGCTACCTTGTCTTTTATGACACCTTATGTGGCTAGTAGCTTCGGAGTCAGTCCCGAAGTATTATCAGAACCCTTCTTAGTCTCTACTCCAGTAGGTGATTCAGTTATAGCTAAACGAGAATATAGAGGTTGCACAATCTCTGTCCTTTAGAAAGTCACCTCCGTAGATTTGATAGATTTAGTCATGAGCGATTTTGATGTTATCCTCAGCATGGATTGACTATTTCCATGTTATGCCTCAATTAATTGTAGAACCCAAGAAGTAGAGTTCAGATTTTTGGGTGAGCCAGTCTTAGAATGGAAGGGTAGTTCAGCTATGCCTGTAGGTCGTTTTATTTCCTACCATAAGGCTAGAAAGATGATATCTAAAGGTTGTGTGTACCATCTAGGTAGGGTTAAGGATGTTGAATCCGAGACCCCGACTGTCCAGTCAGTTCCAGTAGTACGTGAGTATCCAGAAGTCTTTCCAGATGATTTACCAGGAATCCCTCCCAAGCAGGAGATCGATTTTGGTATTGACCTTCTTCCTGACATGCAACCCATATCTATTCCTCCCTACATAATGGCTCCAGCCAAGCTAAAGGATTTGAAAGAGCAGTTGAAGGACTTGTTAGATAACGATTTCATTAGACCAAGCAAGTCTCCATGGGGTGCACCGGTTCTCTTTGTCCGAAAGAAAGAAGGTTCTCTTCATATGTGTATCGATTATCGATAATTGAAAAAATTCACCGTCAAGAACAGGTATCCTTTACCAGGGATTGATGATTTATTTGACCAGCTTTAGGGTGCCAAGTGTTTCTCAAAGATAGATTCAGATTCGGGTATCGTCAACTCAGATTTCGGGAGTGTGACATTCCGAAGACAGCCTTCAGGATGCGGTATGGTCATTATGAGTTTGTAATTATGTATTTTGGACTAACGAATGCTCCTGCAGCTTTTATGGACCTGATGAACAGGGTGTTCAAGCCATACTTGGATATGTTCGTGATTGTGTTTATTGATGACATCCTAATATACTCTCAGAGCGAGGAGGAGCATGCCGATCATTTGAGAATAGTGCTTCAGACTCTCAAGGATCACCAATTATATGCCAAATTTAGCAAGTGTTAGTTTTGGTTGAACTCCATAGCATTTTTGGGCCATGTAGTGTCAAGCAAAGGCATAACGGTGGACTCTCAGAAAATAGAGGTGATGAAGAATTGGCCTAGACCGGTGAATCCTTTGGATATTCGGAGCTTCTTTGTTTTAGCTAGCTATTATAGGAGATTTGTTGAAGACTTCTCATCTATTGCAGCACCCTTGACCAAATTGACCCAGAAGAAGGTGAAATTTCAATGGTCGGAGGCTTGTGAGAAAAGCTTGCAAGAGTTGAAGACTCAACTTACTTCAGCACCGATGTTAACTCTATCGGAGGGTAACGATGGGTTCATGGTGTATTGTGATGCTTCAAGGATCGGACTTGGGTGTGTGCTGATGCAACACGGGAAAGTTATAACATACGCCTCTAGACAACTAAAAGTTCATGAGAAGAATTACCAGACCCATGATCTTGAGTTGGCTGCAATAGTATTCGCCTTGAATATTTGGCGACATTCAGATGTGTTTACAGACCATAGGAGCTTCCAATATGTGTTCACTCAGAAAGATCTCAATCTTCGACAAAGGAGGTGGTTTGAGTTACTCAAGGACTATGATATGAGTGTGCTATATCATCCCAGCAAGGCTAATCTAGTAGCTGGAAAACTTAGTAGACTCTTTATGGAGAGTGTGTCACATGTGGATGAAGGGAAGAAGGAGTTGGTGAAATATGTGCACCGACTCGCAAGGTTGGGAGTTAGGTTGGTTAACTCGATCGAAGGCGGTGTGGTTGTTCAGAACGGGTCAGAATCGTCCTTGGTGACTGATGTAAAAGCTAGGCAAGATGAGGACCCGATTTTGTTAAAGTTAAAGAAAGCCATTCAAAATCAGAAGGTAGAGGTCTTCTCCCAAGGGAGAGATGGTGTTCTTCGTTACCAGGATCGCCTATGTGTTCCGGATATTGATGATTTGAGGAGCCGGATGTTGCACGAGGCTCACGGAACTAGATATTCTATCCATATAGGTGCCACCAAGATGTACCGTGACTTATAGGAAGTTTATTGGTGGGATGGCATGAAGAAGGACATCACGGAGTTCGTAGCTAGGTGTCTGAACTGTCAGAAAGTAAAGTCAAGCACCAAAGATTGGGAGGTGTGCTTCAGGATATTAGCATTCCTACTTGGAAGTGGAAAGAAATTAACATGAACTTCATCATAGGTTTACCTCGCACTTGTCGACAATATGACTCCATTTGGGTTGTGGTGTACAAGTTGACCAAGGCCGCTCATTTTCTATCGGTCAAAACCACGGATTCGGCGGAGGATTATGCCAAACTATATATTCGGGAGCTAGTTTGATTGCATGGAGTGCCCTTATCCATCATTTCAGACAGAGGTGCTCAATTTACCTCTTAGTTTTGGAAGTCATTTCAAAAAGGACTTGGTACTCAAGTTAAGCTCAGCACAACGTTTCACCCGCAAACGGATGGTCAAGCGGAGCGGACAATTCAAACTCTCAAGGACATGCTGAGAGCATGTGTGATTGACTTCAAAGGTAGGTGGGATGAGCATTTTCCATTTATCAAGTTTGCATACAATAACAACTATCATTCCAGTGTCCATATGGCACCGTTCGAGGCTCTCTATGGGCAGAGATGTAGATCGTCCATTGGTTGGTTTGAGGTTGGAGAAGCAGCGATGATAGGGCTAGATTCGGTTCATGAGGTGATGGAGAAGATTCAATTAATAAGGAATAGGTTGACGATCGCCCACAGTCGCCAAAAGTCCAATGCCGATGTGAGGAGATGAGAATTAGAATTTGAAGTAGATGATTGGGTATTTCTGAAGGTGTCTCCTTAAAAGGAGTGATGAGGTTCGGAAAGAAGGGGAAACTTAGTCCCCGCTATGTCGGCCCATACAGGATAGTGAGACGTGCTGGAAATGTGGCTTATGAATTGGATCTCAGAATTAGCTTCTGTACATCATGTATTCCATGTATCTCTCTTGAAGAAATGTTTGGGTGATCCAACTCTAGTCGTCCCAGTCGACAGTGTTGGTGTAAAAGACAATCTCAGTTATGAGGAGGTTTCGGTAGAAATACTGGATTGTCAGGTTCAAAGGCTGAGGAACAAAGAAGTAGCTTCAGTTAAAGTGTTATGGAGGAATCAACATGTTGTGGGAGCTACGTGGGAAACCGAAGCAAATATGATGGCTAGATACCCACATTTATTCTCTACCAGCTCAGTTCCATCTTGAGGTATCAGTTTTACTCTCAAACTCTATTTAGTTTTCATTTTCAGTTCATGTGTCCAAGTGTCTTTTATGTATGTCGATGTATATATGATTCGTGAACTCAGTTCAGCTATGTAGTTTGAATCGAAGATAGTCATTCCGTCAGTTTTAGACTTAAATGATCAATATTTGAATGTGATAATTGTATTTGCCTACTTTTCTATATGTTTTCCAACATTCGAGGATGAATGTTCCCAAGAGGGAGATATTGTTATACCCCGAAAGCCCAAAGATTAGACCTGGGAGTTGAAATGAAGAAAAACTTAAAATCTGACATCAGGCACAGAACGAGTTGTGAGGAGACCAGTGAGAGCAGTCCACGAGTCATGATGTGACTCGTGGGGAGGCCCAGGTGATGAGTTGTAGTTTGAGAAATAGGATCCCCACGGGCATAACCATGACTCATGGTCAGGCCCCACGAATCGTTAGGTTAGTCTTGGGGTGGGTGAGTAAGAAAAGAAAAGGAAGAGGGGTAGTGGACTTGACGGAAGGACCCCATCATTCGTGGTCAGTCCCCACGATTCATGGGTAGGTTCATGGTTAGCTAGTTGAAGAATTAATTGGTATGGAGGCAGTGTACATAACAGGTGGTGACCACGAGTTGTGGTCACCAGTAACAAATCGTGATGTTGCCCATGACGAGCCCAGATGATCAGATGAGCAGTGTACTTCACGGATCATGCCACGAGTCGTGGCCCTTGAGGACCAGTCGTAGGATCCCTCGTTGGGACCAGCTGGCAATTATTTTTTGTGAATTTAGTAAGGCTATTTCGTAAATCCTAAGCTTCTGAGGCCTAAACTACGTCATTTTGAGTTATGAATGATGACTTTTAAAGGGGTTCAGTTCATTTAGGCCATTTACATTCATGCATGCAAGGTAGAAGGTGAGAGAGGGTAATCAAGACTATTGTTCCATAATTCCTCTTCAATTTCTTCTTAGGCTATCAAAGAAGTGTATGAATCAGCTACCAACAGGTATGTAGGGTTATGAATGAGTGATTCCTTTCACACCCATGTGCAATCCCTCTCTAAATCATGAATGTTATATGTCTAACCTGTGGGGTTTTAACCCAATTCATGAATTTCCTAATTCTTTACATGGGTATGATTTAATTATGTTTGTACTACTGAATTATGAAGCATGGGAAACTTTTATCTTGTTTTCAATCAAAAATCATGTTTCTAGTTTTATAAATGAAAAAAACTATTGATTAGAAGTTCATGAAAGATGAGATTTGTGATGAATGTATGATGATGATGAGATATTATGATGAAAAGCATGTTATAACGCTACCCATATTTATAATCATGTTTTTGATATGAATTGAGTATTTTCAAGCATGATAAAGCTTTTGAAAATGCCCACATGTACTAGTATGATTTATGATTTCCCTAGTTAAGATTACCACATGGTTTTGGAGCAAAGACTCCCAATTATATTTCAGCTTGTGGTATGTTTTGAGCTGAAGCTTCTCATATGCATGATTTCATTTTGATTATTGAGCTTCATCAATGTTAAGCTTCGTTGAATAATGATGAAGAACATATGCATGTTTTTGGGAGTAGTGTCTAGCATCGAGTAGGCTAAGGGTTGATCATCCTATGCCTCAGAACTACCGCCAACATAGGTTTATACTATTATATATATTACTTCAGGACCTCCCATGTGATCTATCCCCGACCCTATTGACCCATGAGCTTGATATCGATATCATGGTATCGTTTCTAGCCCTGGCAAGGCTTTGAATGGCTCTACCCACTTGAGTGTGATAGTTGGGACCACGTAAGCTCTATCGAGATATGTCGGTTAAAAGACGAGTCTCCCATTGTTCCTTATGAATTCAGCTATGCATGTTCATCATTCTTAAGATTTAAACATTGATACATGTTCTAAAGAAGGTTTGACTCAATGTTTAGTTTTACTTATAAATATCAAATTTCAGCTTTGAGTCAATCGATTCAGTTATGATGTATGTTATATTATGATGAGATCATGATTTCAGAAAGAATGCATGCAAGTGCTACTCTCAGATCCTTAATGTTTATGTTTACATCACACATTTTCTTTAAATGATTTTACTTACTTAGGCGGTCTTACTACCTTGCTTACTCGGTACATCTCACGTACTGACCACATACTCTATGTTGTATCATTTCAAGATATAGGACCCGGCTCTCAGGCTCAGCCCCGATCATAGTCAGTCCTTTGAGATAGCATCGTACGTTGTTGGTGAGTCCTCATCTCTCGAGGGCTAGACTATTTAGATTTTTTTCATGTATTTTCAATTTTAGATTGTTGAGTTAGTTGGGGTCTTGTCCAATCAACTCGTCATATTTAGAGGCTTTTCAGACATATGGTTGTATTCAACTTTGGATTGTGTATTCTGATGTTATGTTTGATTCAGACTTCCTCTATGATTATCTCATTGATTCTTCTATTTTATTGATTGAGTTAGATGAATGCTTGTGCCATGGGTTGACTTAGGGTCTCTCGGGGCTCCTTGTCCCGTGTTGTGATCCGGGCCTTCGTTCGGGTCGTGACACCTTCTCTAGCCTCCTTGCTTCTCTCTTCTTCTTTAGAAATCCTAATTTCTGTTCCTGGTGTGTTTTTTGAAACCCCTTATAGAACTAGGTTTTTAAATTCTAACTGGGACAGGATTGCAAAATTCTAGTCCATGTCGCCTGCAGCGAGGGTACATCCGCTGCAGCGTTGTCGCTACCACAGAAACAATCCATCGCAGTGGGTTTACTCTTGGGTCCACTTGATTTTAACTTAGCCCATTCGAAATTGTTCTTCTCATAATCTTTTAATTTAGGGTACCTCACCCAAGCTTGAAAATATATTAAATTTACCTATGCTTAAATCGTCATGGTGCTAATAATCGAACAAGTCATTCCATTAGATACCATTTAAAAATCCGTTCATCCCTGAACGGGCCTATGGTATAGATGAGGGTTTTCAGTCACCCCATGTTGACCCTGACACTGGTCCTAGTTCCATTGCTTCTATCCATCATTGTGGTCTTATCGATATTTGTTTCTCGGTCTTTGGACTCATCTTCACCGGACCCTTTTATTACATATTACCCTTAAATTCATTTAATATATATAAAACTAACACCTCAAAGAATCAAGAATCTCTACTTCCTTTGATCGAAATCCAAGTGTCAAATTATAAATTTTCCCTTCTATAACGCTTTCGAATGATCCAAATTTGTTTGAATATGTGATGTTGGTCATATTTCTATGCCCATTTGCCATGTTTTTACCCATATTTGATCATTTTTTGAGTTCATAATCCTTAATTTATGCTTAAATTCATGTATCTGTGTGTTTTATACGCTAACAAACAATTTGAAGTGATTTGAGTAGGAAACTAAGCAAAATGGACTCAAAATGATGCAAGAAATGAAGATTTGAAGATCTAACGAGTTTGGTGCTATGGCTGGTTCCCCACACCAACTCCCAAACTTCAGAAACAAAATCTCAATCTGGTGCTATGGCTGGTGCACCACACCAACCCTCAAACTTCAGAGAATTGCACTTCAAAAATTTGGCGAGATGAGTGGTGCCCCGCGCTAAAGATGTCCAAGACTTAGAGAAATTTGATGAACACTTTGGAGAGATGAAGGGGACAGTGCGCCAGACCCTATCCAGAGCTGAAATTGCTGGAAATTTGACTAACCCTGTGACGAGATAGAAGGGGTGGTGCGCCAGAGCTATTCTGTGATGAAAAATGCTAATTTTAAAGCCAAATCTTAAAGGGCAGAAACATCATTTGAAGGATCATCGATAAATATAAGCCTTAGGTCATTTTCTACGTAGTTTTGGCTTCTTTAAAGCAGTTTTTACTCATTTTTATTCCGTAGTTCATTCATGAAAGCTTGTACACCGTTCAGAAGGAAGACAAGGTTTTACAACTAGGTTTTCTCTTCATTAAATCGTATTTCGCATGATGATGACTAAGTATTTGTTTTTTCGCTTTTCTATGAGTGGCTAAATTCATATTCTAGGGTTGTGACCATGATGAATGGTTGATTGTTTGACAAACTAAATAAACTTAGTTTTGATTCTTCTTTTATGGTTGTTTGTATTTATTTATTATTTTAATTTATTATTTATGAGATTGATCACCTTGTAAGTAATCCATTGGCTTTCGATTAAACTTAGGAAAGGGAATCGAAAGGGTTAAAAATAAATACAGAACGGGAATTCAAAGACCCTTGAACCTATTGGTAATAGGATAGAAGTTGTTGTTGAGGATAGGGATATACACTTCAACCCTGTTCAGTTGAATACAAGTAGGAATAACCGTCATTTCATTATTCTCCTGTGTCCATAGATATATAGGCGTTAGGGTTCATGAAATAGTTCTTAGATGCTAGGGATAGTGATAGAAAATGGGATAATAACTTGCAAAAAACAACCGTAGGAATAATCATGCTAGTTTATTTACGGCTGAAAAACTCAACTCGAAACCAACCAAGTGTCATTACCCTAGTCTGTCATCCTTATCAAAATATAATCAAGCTTGAATTTGTTTTAATTAATTTTTACATTTGAAGTTTTAGTAGTTTAATTTTCCAAATCAATCTTCAATCTACTTGTCTCTTAGATTAGTGAAATTAAAGTGACAACCTTATAATGATTAAATTGACAAGTTTCTGTGGGTACGATATCTGAACTTTACAATCCTATATTACTTGATGACCACGTGTGCTTGAGCGACATCAAGTTTTTGGCACTGTTGCCGGGGACTTGAATATTGTTTAATCATTTGTAGGTTAGAATTTTGTTTTGCTAGTTTGTATTTTACGTTTGTTTCTTGTTTTTGTTGAAGTTCATAGGGTTGTTTGCCTCAGTGTATGCCAAGCACGAGAAGTCAAGTATCACCTTTAGCTTCTCTTGATCCTAAACTAGAGAGAACTTTTTGAAGGTTAGCTATGAAAAAAATTAGGAAAGTAGCAGTTGAAGAGAATGAGAGGGTTCAAGTGATGCAATTTTCTAGGCCGAATGTGGAGAATGCTTCTAAAGCAATTGTAAAATAGGCCATCACTACGAACTTTGAATTGAAAGAAAGGACTGTGCGGTTGGTCCAAAACACTTGCCAATTTCAGGGCAAGCCGCACGAGGATCCCCATAGGCATCTGATGAAGTTTGTAGAGCTGAGGGAGAACTTTCTCTACCAAAACATGTCAGATAAATATGTCAAGTTGACTTTGTTTCCGTTCTCATTGATCGGAGAATCCAATGAGTGGCTTTAGAATGAGCCTACAGGATCTATCACCACTTGGGATATCTTCTCCGATAAGTTCATCAACCGGTTTTTTTCTTCAAGAAGAACTAAAGAACTAAGGGGAGATGGAGAAATGCTATCTAAAGCATCAGAATGTTACAAGGGTTACTTGAGGGATTGTCCACACCACATGCAACCTAAGGAGATAATTAGGCATAACTTCATTGAGGGTCTGAAGCCCGAGTCTAAGATACTCCTTGATGCTACTGCACAAGGAAAGATTCTGTCCAAAAGTTATGATGAAATTGAGGCTCTCTTGAACCTCATGTATATGGGGAGTCAGTATTATCAAGATTCTGGCAGAGGATTTGCAGCAGCAAAGGTGCCGAAAAAGCTTGAGGTGGATGGTGTAGCAGCAATTAGGGTAGACATTAGCCAGTTGGTGAATGAGATTAGTAAGTTGGTGAACACACTAGTAGGAGGCCAAGTGCAACAGGTACAACAATGCAAATCCGACCACCATCGTGTGAGGCGTGTGGAGAAGGCCATGCATATTCAGGTTATCCTATTAATCCAGAGTCTGCATATTTTGTGGGACAACAAGGTCATGGTGGAGGTTTTGCAGGTAATGGCTACAATCAGGGGTACCAGAATGGAGCAAATACCCCATGGGGAGGGAATCAAAACTTCCCAAGGCCACAAGGCAAAAAGCAGAATAGTTCTCTTGAGGAGACAATGAAGCAATGAATAGTGCAGTAGACGCAAGTGGTCAATGAAATGAAAAGGTCCATCCATGAGCTTGATAGGAAAATAGGGCAATTGGCCCTACAATAGAATAACATACCACAGGGGGTACTCCCAAGTAATACCGAGAAGAACCCCAAAGAAAATGTAAATGCTATTTTCTTGCACAGTGGTAAGGAGCAGGGTGAGGTTATCCCCAAAAAATAAATAGTTGATGAGGAATAGGTTGTGAAATCCAATACCGAGGTAGGGGAGTCTAGCAACCCAGAACAAAAAATTGCAGTAGCTAGACCACCTCCCGCATTTGCTCAAAGGTTAAAGAAGAAGATAGTGGACACAACCTGTAGTAAATTTCTTGAGTTGTTAAAGCAGATTTATGTGAATATTTTGTTGATGGAGCATTTTCAGGAAGTTCCATAGTACGCCAGGTATCTCAGGGATATCATGGCCAAAAAGAGGAGGTATATAGAGTTTGAAACCGTGGGTCTTATGGAAGAGTGCAGTTCCCAAATCAATAATAAATTCCTAAAAAGTTAAAGGATCTTGGGAGTTTCACTATTCCTGACACTATTGGAAGCAAGAAAGTTGGTTTAGCTTTATGTGATTTGGGTGCGAGCATCAATTTAATGCCTGCATCCTTATTCAGGACACTAGAACTAGGTGAACCACATCCTATCACAGTGATGTTGCAGCTTGTGGATCGATCTCTGACCTATCCTAAGGGAATCATTGAAGATGTCTTTATTAAGGTAGGACCTTTCATCCTGCCAGTGGACTTTATAATCTTGTACTATGAGGTAGATACAACAGTTCTCCTTATTCTAGGGAGAGGATTTTTAGCCACCACTGACTCAATCATATATGTTCAGTCGAGTAAGATATCTATTAGAGTAGATGGTCAGGAGGCAGTGTTTAAAGTGTTTAGAATAGCACGAATTCCACCTCATTATGAGGTCTTCAAGGTGAAGCCGGCGGGAGAACCTGGATGTTGTAATCAGTTAGAGGAGTAGCAAGTGCTGCATGAAAGTTTAGAAGATCCTTGTTATGGTCGCAAGTCCACTCGGGTGAAGGAGTGACAGGGACCATAGTCGTGCTGCAATGTAAAATCAGGCGCTGTATGGGAGGCAACCTATGAATTTCATGCCACGACTATAACTAAGGCACTTTTTGGGAGGCAACCCATCCTTTTTAACATTTTTGTATGTTTTTATTTATTTTGTAGAGACGAATAGGGCATAAACGGTAAGAACAAGCTGGGACATTGATCCAAAAAGTGTAAGTCTAGGATGAGATTCCTGGCATGGGAAACTAGGAGTTAAATCCTAGAAGAAGAAAATTTTGTCAGTTGAGGCTATAGGGGGTGCGCCGCGCCAGCCCCGATCTCTAGAGAAATTGTTTTTCCAGGTATGTGGTGAGATAGAGGGGGCAGTGCGCCATATGCTTGATGGATGAAAATTGTTGGTCAATTTGAGTCAATATTAACTCAAAAGATCTTAAAATTACATAAAAGCCCATGCCCCACCTTTTTATTTAAAGTTCCATTCATCCTTTTCCCTCAAAAAGTTGAAAAACAAAAAGAAATTTTTTTTTCTCTCTCTCTCTCTCACCCACAGCGCAGTAACTCCCATTCCCTCTTCCCTCCGTTGTTGTCTTCTCCAACAATTTGGTGAAGATCTTACCTTCAACTCAAGTACCATGGCACCAAAAGGAAAGGAGGTGATTGTTGCGGATCAAAACCTCAAGAGGGGTAGACCCGGCAAAATGGGAGCTAGTTCTTCGGCTTACAAAACAAGCCCCACAAGGAGATTCGGAGCAAAAGCGGTAGAGCCTCATGGGCTTACTTGGTTTAAAACTAAAAAATAAGCCAAGTATGCACCTAAGAACTGGATAGATGAAGGTCGCTTGGCACTTGAGTTTCCAGCTATTCGGGACAAGATACATAAGTTGGGAGCTGGCTATATCTTCAATGAGCCAGAGAACTGCAATCTCACTTTGGTGAGAGAATTCTACGCAAATTGAGACACCTCATTCGAAGAGAGTATAAAGGTCAAGATCAGAGGAAAGGTGGTGCGATTCACAACAAAAAGGTTCAATGCCTTCTTAGAGACACCTGTCGTTGACCCTTTAGAGTTGGTGGAGAAGCCACCTTATAGAGACATCCGCCATACTTTTTGCGGTGAGAACTCATCCATTCAATAGGCGAGGGATGATAATGGCACCCATTCCACACTTGTGTTTGCCTACTCGATTAGGGAGGCAAAGGTGTTTGTGAAGTGTGTACCGTCTTTCTCCCTGGTGTTTGTGAAGTGTGTACCGTCTTTCTCCCTGGGACACTTTTGATAGAGGTGACTCGAGAGTGGATTGTCTTAGTGTACATGTTGATGAAAGGGATACTGGTTAATTTTGGTGTTGCGATTTGTGACCGCGAAGGGTTGTGAGGCTGGACCAGGTACGAAGAATGAATCTATATCTGTGCACGGATATGAGGAGATCACGAGACAATTGTAGATGGAAATATTATCATGCCAGTCTCTTGACCATGTTCTTGAGGGAGGAAGGTATTGAGGAGGAGGATGCAGACTTTGTTTTACCTTTGGCAGGACACTTGGCTGGAAACATGATAGACGTGACAAAGGTGAAAGAGACTGCCTCTTTCGCAGGCCCTCCTCTTATTATAGCTGATCATAAAGCCCGAGATGAGAGTTGACAGGTTCATATGTTTGGGATGTTGGAATTGCAACTAAAGATAGGAGGTCGACCCGCCACTGAAGAGGAAATGACAGCTTTAGAGGCATGGTACCCATTCATAGAAAGTGCTATGTTGATGTGCCAAGTGTGCTCAACTTTTGAGGAGCCACTTGATGATGATGAGGCTATAGTCCTAACTGATGGTGTTGATGATTTAGACATGGAGGAGAAGGATGATTTTAGTACAAGAGCCATGCAGGTTGATGGCGAAGAGGATGATGATAATGATGATGAGGAGTAAAATCCCGAGGATGATGCTTAGCAACCAAAAAGTTTTTTTTCTCTCCCTTTATGATGTGATTGTGTATGCACTAAGGACAGTGCACCTTTTTAAATATGGAGTGGATGAAAGTTATATTCCTATTATTCTTTGATTGCTATATTTGTAGGTCGTAGCATTATTATGTCATTACTCGTAGCAATAACTCGATGATTTGTAGGTCATGGGTTGTAATAGATAGTATGATGATGTTGACTTGGATGCTTGCATTTTTGACTTGTTATTCGTCTTGACTATGTTATGTTTGGTTGATTTATTTTGGACTAAATTTTTATTTTTTTGTTTTGTTTTGTTTTGTTTGAGTCATTGTAGTCATAGACTAATGAAGTTTCCCTACAATAAATGGATGACAACCATCTTAAGGGAAGTTTCGTCACTTTTTTTTTAGGATTGAATCATAGGTCATCATGCTTGTTGAAATTCTACTTAGCCGCTATGCTAGATTAAAATAGAGTGGTCATCTTGATTACACGAGTTAGGATCCATGAGAGACGCACATATCTCTTTAATTTGACTCAACATATCCTTAGGGCTTAATTATGAATTTAACTTGTCATTCAATATGATTGTGTGAATGTGTAGTTGTAGAAACTGATTAGATTCTTGTTGCCATGAGAGATGAGCTGAATTATTTTGTATGTATATATTGTAGCATCTAGAACTTGCCTTAGTGTATGTTGGATAACTAGTTGATAGGGAGTTGAGAATGATCAAGGTATTTCTTTGAAGAAGCCATTCTTTGTTTTACCTTCCAAGTCATTCTCCTAGTTACCCCCTTTGAGCTTAAAAGCCTTATTCTTTCATAGCCTTAAAAATAGCTTAATCCCTCTTTTTGTGAGACCTTAGACTTATTAATCCAAAGTAGTATTAGGCATTTTGAGACTTTAAAGTTAAGGTCCACTGAAGTATAATGTTAAGGGAAAAAGAAAAAAGTTGTGGTAAGAAAAGAAAGGTGAGAAGAATGGGTGCTCATAAAAATTGTGTTGTCTACTTGCTGCTAGAGAATTGAAAAACAGAGATTTAATTGAAAACTTCTGAGTTTATCATTAGAAAACTAGCAGTCAAGTAGTGAAAATGGGGTATGAAAAGAACAGACAGAGGTGAGTACATGAAAGGTGAACAAGAAAGGAAAGAGGTAGTGGACAAGTAAAGTGAAATATGTCTTAAAAAGTGCTTAGGGTGGTAATCACTATAAAATAAAATATCAATCCTACCCGCCCCTTAGCCGATATTACAACCAAGAAAAGTCATTGTGATCTTTATCTCTTGAAGCAATTAGGTAGTCTAAACATACATGAAGGGCAAACCTATGATATGCTGCATATGTGCATTACATCATTTGTGAGAGTGAGTGTGTCTTACTTATTTGTGTTTCATGTCTTACATTGATAAAGTTGAGAGAGGAACATCACTAAAAGTGAGGGGCACAAGAGTCCTAATTAGGTGTGCTACTTGTTGCATATGTCACACTTGATCATGTTGGCCCTTTGTGTTGAAAAGAGTCATTTATAGAGGCTGTGTGCTCCTGATTGTGAAATCTTTCTAAGTGCTTTGTTGGAAATTGTTATATGATGATAAACCACTTAATGTTTGCTCCATGCTAGTTGGTTGATTATGAGTTGATAGAGGTGTCAAGCATGATGGTGAAACATTGGTTTAGGTGTGTTTTAAGGATTGTTCGAGGACAAAAATTGATTTAAGTGTGGGGTGGTGATATTGAGTATATTTCTATGCCAATTTGCCATGTTTTTACCCATATTTGATCATTCTTTGAGTTCCCGATCCTTAATTTATGCTTAAATTCATGTATGTATGTGTTTTATTCGCTAACAAATGATTTGAGTTGATTTGAGCAGGAAACTAAGTAAAATGGGCTCAAAATGATGCAAGAAATAAAGATTTGAGGATCTGATGGGTGTGCGCCAACCCTCAAACTTTAGAGAATTGCACTTCAAAAATTTGGCGAGATGAGGGGCGCCCTGTGCCAGAGATGTCCAAGACTTATAGAAATTTGACGAACATTTTGGCGAGATAAAGGGGGCGGCACGCTAGACCCTATCCGAAGCTGAAATTGATGGAAATTTGACTAAGTCTGTGATGAGATAGGAGGGGCAGCGCACCAGAACCATTTCGTGACGGAAATGCTACTTTTAAAGGCAAGTCTTGAGGGAAGAAAGGTCATTTGAAGGCTCATATAAATATAAGACTTAGGTCGTTTTCTACATAGTTTTGGACTTCTTTAAAGTAATCTTTACTCATTTTTATTTCATAGTTCATTCATGAAAGCTTGTAAGATGTAGGGAAGGAAGAAAAGGCTCTAAAACTAGGTTTTCTCTTCCTTACTTCGTATTTTTCGCATGATGATGACTAAGTATTTGTTTTTCCACTTGTCTAAGAGTGGATAAATTCATATTCTAGGGTTGTGACCATGGTGAATGGTTGATTGTTTGACAGACTAATTAAACATAGTTTTGGTTTTTCTTTTATGATTGTTTGTATTTATTTATTTTAATTTATTATTTATGAGATTGATCACCTTGTAAGTAATCCGTTGGCTTTTGATTGAACTTGGAAAAGGAAATCGAAAAGTTTAAAAATAAATATAGAACGGGAATTCAAAGACCCTTGAACCATTGGTGATAGGATAGAAGTTGTTGTTGAGGACAGGGATATACCCTTCAACCCCGTTTACTTGAATACAAGTAGGCGTAACCGTCGTTTCATTGTTCTCCAATTACCATAGAGATATAGGCATTAGGATTCATGAAATAGTTCTTGGATGCTAGGGATAGTGGCAAGAAATAGGATAGTAACTTGCAACTAATAACCGTAGGAAGAATCATGCTAGTTCATTTACGTCTGAAAAACTCAACTTGAAACCAAAAAAGTGTCATTGCCCTAGTCTTTCATCATTATCGAAATATAATCAAGCTTGCATTTATTTTAATTAATTTTTATGTTTGAAGTTTTAGTAGTTTAATTTTTCAAACCAATCTTCATTTTACTTCTTTTGTAGATTAGTGAAATTAAAGTGACAACCTTATAACGATTAAATTAAGAAGTCCTTGTGGGTATGATATATGAACTTAATAATTCTATATTACTTGCGTGCACTCGGGCGACATCAATATGTAACCTCCATAAAAATATGAATCCATCGGAATCCATATTGCTATATTTATTTTTGGCTCAAAAAGTCAAGCCGGGGAAGTCACCCCGAGCTTCAAAGCTGAATCTGAAATTTTCTTGCAGATTATACTTATCCAAACTGAATCAACCGCCACTGCATGGGACATCTCTCTTGATACCAATTCCTTAACATTATCGCCGAGAGCAATCTCAGTACTTTGCCACCCCTATTTGCTAGATTGTGGTGGCTTGACCTGACTGACCCCGTGCCTTATGAATTTCCATAGAATTCCCCTTAGCGGGTACATCAAATCTGGAGGGGGGGGCCTCGGTGGAATTTGAAATTTCACTATTTTGTCGGTCAGCTGTAGTGATCTATTTCCCGCCACAATGGAAATCAGTCCGTTGCAGCGGAAAATAAGATCAGTTAAAGCACCAGAACCGACGGTTTAAGTTCATTACTCAAAATTTTCACCTTCAACTTTTTGCAAATCCTCTCAAATTTTTGGTCATCTCCTCGTCTTTACTTAGGTAATCTATGTTCTCGTCTCTTTGTAGTGTTGTTTACACATGTGGATACTGAATCCATGTCTATATGCTTGGTTTGAGGTTGTTTTTCGAGGTGGAAAGACCCAATATTCTCTTTTTTTCAATATGGGTGAATTTACAAAGCATGCTACTAGTTCTTACATCCTTAAGTTACTTGAATCGCTCCCTACATACTTTAGACGATTTTCATGAGGGTAGTTACGATAAAAATGGTGGAATTTGGATAGAGTGGTGGTTTGGTGTTCTTGAGCCTTTTAGTCTTAAATTTGAACCCTATTGGGGTGGAAAATGATTGGAAGGGTACAGGTTAGTTTGCTCCTTGCCCGATCTGTAGTTTAGTTGGGAAGAAACGGAGGTTGAAGTTGTAACCTTTATTGTTGGGTGTTGAAGACCTATTGGGAAAGATGATGTCTGTTATAGCAGACTATGAAGGTTGCACCGGGATTGTCATAGAGGTCTGCTCCACTAGTACGGACTCGCTACAGCTGACGTTCAACTGTTGTAATGGTCCGTTCATGTAGTGTACTTCTTCTAATTCGGTATTTCTTTTTCCCAACCTTTCCTTCCTTAGTTCCCCAATCACCTCCTAACACTTTTTATTAATTTCAAGCTCAACTCTATGTTTGCTTCCAATGGAAGTCTCCTCACCGAGTACTATATTCGATTTGTTAACGACTAGTGCCAATTCTGGCACAATGAGCAGGCCGTGAAGGGGCTAATCCATGAGAGGGAATTCATTATGCAGGATGTGGAGGAAAAGGCACCGAAATTCTACACCCATCTTTAGGAGATGAGGTGGGGTCCTCTAGTCAAGGAGCCCTAAAAGGAAAATGATGCTTAGGTGCAGGAGTTTTATGCCAACCTCCCCACGATGGTTTGGAACCGCAAAAGGGAGCCAATGGCCTACGTTAGGGGGAGGGAAATTCTATTGACGCCAGCTGCTATTAGCGAGGCTTTGGGCTTGCCAAACCCTCCAAAGGATGAGCTAAAGGTTGGTATGTGGAGGAAAACGGGCAATGACTGGTGAACACCTTGGAGGTGGAGGAGCAGAGGGCCTCGACTAATTAGGGAATTACTAGGACAGGCATTCAGGGAACCTATTTTACTGTGGAGGCTAGGAGGTGATTGAACTTGGTATCCCCAAGGATCCGCCTGTCCACCAATGTCATTGACGTGACTTACCCCAGCGCATTGGTGGTAGCTTGCATTCTGAGAAGGGTTCAAGTTAATATGGGGGAGCAGATCCTAGAGAAGTGGAGGTACTTCGCCTCCAAATCCATCACTGGCTTGCCTTTTCCCTCTCTGATTACCCTATTATGTAAGTGGGCTAGGGTACACCGGGAGGCCAGTGATTTCATGGTGACTGTTATGTACCCTTTGATCCTCTAAGGGTGAAGGGAGCTCTAGGAAGGGGCTGAAAGAAGAGAAGGATGCTTCTGCTGAGGGAGATGGTAGGTCCGGCACCTTCAAACACATGGGCCATAGGAGCGGATAAAGGCAGAGTTGGTTGCCATGCGCGAGCTAGTAGGAGGGTTTCCTAGACCTCCCTCCAGTAGCAGACACTCTAGTGTAGCAGCGGCTGACCCAAGGTAGATGCATGGGGCAATTTTTGCCTTGGCTCAGGCCCACGTGGAGCTACGAGAGGATTTGGAGAGAGAGAGAGAGGAGGAGGAGGCGCTCTCAGGAAAAGCTAATCGTCCACATGTGGAAGGGGATCAAGAAGATCCTAAAGACCCTTTTCCCTGGATCCCACACACCCCAGGTGACCCGAGTGAATTTGGCAGAGTTCTCCTTCCTCAGTGAGCTTAGGGATGAGGTGGTCGGTGCTTCCAGCGATGGCAGCAAAAAGAGGCTCCAATTAGCCCTGGCCATGGTGTTTCCCCTTCCGCTATTATTGCTTTATTACTATTTTTGGGTAGCCCCCCTTTGGGGCTTGTAAGCCAATACTATTTCCTTTCTTGTTTCTTAAAGGTTGTGTACTTCTTCCTTATGGTGTACCGATGCCTGTTTGGCATCCTCAAGCAATGGACGTGTTTGGCCCCTTTTTATCATACCATTATTTTTCCTTTATTTGCATTGTTTGTGTCACACCCCACCTTGGGAGGCGTAACTGAAACCTATTGCCATACTAGACTCTAAGCCGACCTAGCCGGGCATATGCACTTCTGGTGCATACCAGCTGCACCTATCAAGAAAACAAACAGTTATATCTTGGCTCAAAACATAGCCTTGGGCCGACAAGGCCACTACATAAACACCTGCATAAAATCAGTTAACCTAATAGTTGCAATAATGTCATCAAAAAACACTATCATGAACAAATCTAAATATGTCTTGAATATGTCGTTCATCAAATCCATAAACATTGTTGGGGCATTCATCAACCCGAAAGACATAACAAGGAACTCAAAATGGCATATCTGGTTTTAAAGGCTGTTTTCAAAATATCCTTCTCCCGAACCCATACCTAGTGGTACCCTGACCTTAAGTTAATCTTTGAGAACTCTTTCGCCCCCTGCAGCTGATCAAACAGGTCATCTATTCTTTGTAGAGGATACCTATTCTTAATAGTAACTTTATTCAACTGTTGATAATCTATACACATTCGTAGTGAGCCATCTTTTTTTTCCACAAATATAACTAGAGCACCCCACGGTAAAGCACTAGGCCTAATGAAACCCTTATCTAACAAGACTTTCAGCAGATCCTTCAATTCCTTCAGCTAGGCAGGAGCCATTCTGTAAGGAATAATAGATATGGGTTGTGTATCTAGTTGAGTATCAATGGGGAAATCAATTTCCCGTTCTGGGAATACCAGGAAGCTTATTAGGAAATACATCTGGGAACTCACTAACCACCGAGATAGACAAAAGAGTCGGTGATTCTGCCTGTACATCCCGAGCCCTGCCAATATAATCGGTACAACCCTTTGCAATTAGCTTTCTTTCCTGAAGATAGGATATGAACTTACCTTTCGGTGTAGATGCATTTCCTTTCCATTCCCATACTACCTCTCCTGAAAAGTGGAATCTGACAGTCATTGTCCAGCACTTAACATTGGATGGCGCTAGCCAATCCATGCCCATAACTACGTCAAAATCAATCATTTCTAGATTTACTAAGTTTGATAAGCTTTGGTGGCCCACAATCTCCACAGTACAACCTCGATAAATTCTCCCAGCGATAATAGATTCACCAATAAGCGTAGACACAGAAAATGGTTGCTTTAGTAACTTTGGTACTATACCGAACTTCCGTGCCACTAGCGTAGTAACATAAGACAAGGTAGAGCCTGGATCTATCAAAGCATAAACTAAGTGGGAGCAAACATTCAATGTACATGTCACAACATCTGGTGACGCCTCAGAGTCTTGTTGCGCTACTAATGCATAAGTACAATCCGGACCACTACTAGAACTGGATTCCCCTTATCTACCTCTACCTCTGTCTACTGGAGCTGAGGGCCTGCGCCCTGCAAAAGGTGTTGGAGCATGTGAACTTGCTAAGGACCTACACTGCTGGTCCCGTTCACTCTAGTTTCTAGTTGGACAATCTCTCGTCATGTGACCCTCCTGTCCATAAGAATAATAGGTAGTGGATCCACATATGCATCTCCCAAGATGTCGCTCGCTACAAGTACTACAATGTGGTACCACTGGCCTCACCTGATCTGGGCCTCTCTACTGTTGTGATCCCGACGCTCGTGAACTCTTGCCGGGCCCTGCTTGTATACAACGATCTGATATGCTTCTCTGTTGCTGCTGAGATGAGGGCCTAGGTGGCCTACCTGACCAGCGGGGCCCTCATCTCATCATCAACAGGGAAGCAGATTAGATCATCGTGGACAAGCAGGGCCCGACGAGAGTTTACCAGTGTCAGGCTCACAGGAGCAGAGAGGCCTAGATTAGGTGAGGCCAGCAGTACCACGTTGTAGTAGTTGTTGTAGGAGACATCTTAGGAGATGCATATATGGCTCCATTTCCTGTTATTCCTATGGAAAAGAGGGTCACATGATGAGAGATTGTCCGACTAGAAACTAGAGTGATCGGGATAAGCAGAGTAAGTCCTTAGCAAGTTAACATGCTCCAACACCTTCTGTAGCGTGCAAGCCCTCAACTTCAGTAGGCAAAGGTAGAGGTAGATCAGGGGAATCCAATTCTAGTAGTGTTCCGGATCGTACTTATGCATTAGTAGGGCGACAAGACTCTGAGGCGCTGCTAGATGTTGTGACAAGTACATTAAATGTTTGCTCCCACTTAGTTTATGCTTTGATATATCCAAGCTCTACTTTGTCTTATGTTACTCCGCTAGTGGAATAGAAGTTTGGTATAGTACAAGAGTTACTTCAGCAACCATTTTTTGTGTCTATGCTTGTTGGTGAATCTATTGTCGCTTAGGAGAATTTATCGAGGTTGTATAGTGGAGATTGTCGGACGCCAAAACTTTGTATACCTAGTAGAGCTAGAAATGATTGATTTTGATGTAACTATGGGCATGGATTGGCTAGCACCAGCCAATGCTGAGTTCTGGACAAAGACTATCAAATTCCACTTTCTAGGAGAGGTAGTATGGGAATAGAAAGTAAATGCAGCTACGCCAAAAGGTAAGTTCATATCCTACCTTTAGGAAAGAAAGTTGATTAAAAAGGGTTGTACCTATTATATTGTCAGGGCTCGGGATGTAAAGGTAGGATCCCCGACTCTTTAGTCTATCTTGGGGGTTAGTAAGTTCCCAAATGTATTTCCAGATGAGCTTCCTAGTAATCCCCTAGAAAGGGAAGTTTATTTCCCCATTGATACGCTACAAGATACACAACCCATATCTATTCTTCCTTACAGAGTGGCTCTTGCTAAGTTGAAGGAATTGGAGGATCAGCTGAAAGACCTGTTAGATAAGGGTTTCATTAGGCCTAGTGTTTCACCGTGGGTGCGCCAGTCTTATTTTTGAAAAAGAAATATGAGTCACTACGAATGTGTATAGATTATGGGGAGCTGGATAAAGTTACTATTAAGAACATGTATCCTCTACCAAGAATAGATGACCTGTTTGATCAGCTGCAGGGGGCGAAATACTTCTCAAAGATTGACTTGAGGTCAGGGTACCACCAGGTACGGGTTCAAGAGAAGGATATATGAAAACAACCATTAGAACCAAATATGGCCATTTTGAGTTCCTTGTTATGTATTTCGGGTTGACAAATGCCCTAACAGTGTTTATGAATTTGATGAACAACATATTTAGGCCATATTTAGATTTGTTCGTGATAGTGTTTATTGATGACATTATTGCAACTGTTGGGTTAGCTGATTTCATGCAGGTGTTTATGTAGAGGCCTTGTCTGCCCAAGGTTATATTTTGAGCCGAGATATAGCTGTTCGTTTTCTTGATAGGTGTTGTTGGTATGCACCAGAAGTGCATATACCGCTGGATCGGCTTAGAGTCCAGTATGACATTAGGATCCACATTAATCATGAGACTTCAAACCTGCTACAACCTACACCAAAAAGGCGTAGCAAGGTAGTATCAGTACACCACATGTACCAGTACACATATCGACTAACTAAGATTAATTCACATAACGGCATATAATTTAACATGCAATCAACTTTAGTAAATTAACAATAACTCCACCTAGTATTTATAACCTAACATGTGTACTAATCACATTATTGATTATTATAACTCATCAAGGTTCATACAATCACTCTAGCACTTTAGTCCTCATTTTAACTCTCAATCTGTCTCTCTCACCCCACTGCAATGGGTATTTTGACCGCTACGGAGGTCTTGCAACAACGGTAATTTGCCCGCTGCTGCACTACCCTAGTTAGGCAGTAGCCTGGTTTCACTATTCCAATTCTCTTTTATTCCGACATATAAATATTATAGCATGTATACTTCATTTACCCTCTCACCATCATTAATCAAGCCCGTTTTCATTAATCAATGACCTATTATTTGACTCATAAAATTAACTCACCCTCTTTAATTCCGTTTTTGCCCCTTTTATCTACACGATAATAATAAGGTTAATCCAGAAATCTCTTAGTAATTCACTACCATTGATAACTTAGTTATGTTACCTTCTATGACCCACCAAGACCATATTGAACAAGCATTCAATCACATTACAAATTAAGTAGCTCAAGCACCACAAGAAAAGCATCAAATCATACCATTAGAGTTAAGTCCTCCACAATTAAAGTACCTGTACATACCTGTCTCTCCCGAATTCCATAGCACATCGCTACACCATAATCAAGTCATGTAGTACCTTACCTGTATCGTGTAATAATATTTACATCCCAACTATGTCTCTCACATTATACCCAAATCATATTGGTATATCTCGTATCGCACTTGTATACTTGTACATCTTTGTCGCTGCAGTCATATGCATATCATGCCATGCCTGCACAATCTCTGTCTCACAATTATACCATCGGTGATATGTCAGGCACACACCTCCATCACATCACTGTACACACATGCCAGAGGGTCTTATGTTTTCCCTTCTAGTCATGACCTGTAGGGGACTTTAGAAATCCATGTACTGTACACTCAATCATATGAAACCTTTATCATACCTATCTGTGCACTCATGTTCATACACCCAGCCGTATAAACATTTATTCATACCTGTCTTTGTACTTACTCATACCACTCGTCTAGATTCTCACCTCGGGCACAAGCCACTCATATTCCAGTATTCACTTACCAGCTTGATCATACCAACTTGCTCGTCCATATTCTTGCCTCCGTCACGAGCCTTTCACTCTCAACATGTAGATGTTTTAGTTTTTCATTTATCATACCACTTCATTTATTCACTCGTTTGTCACAAATTCCACTCATCAAATCTAGAATAGTGGATCACAATTCAATTTATCAACAAAATCACATATTCAACAAAGATTATGCATCACAAGTTATAACACAATCATGACCTGAGTCCGTTTCATAATCAGTTAATTATTACTTTATTTATGCCTAAAAGTTTAACTATGGGACGTAAACTGGCCTGCTCATGAGATTGGGCTTCACTACAGTGGCATCTTTGCTTCCACCGCGGTCTCGTTGTAGCGATTCCAGTGTCGCTGCAATGGTACGGTCCAGGCAGTACTCTAACCCAGTTTTCCACCTAGATTCCCCTCAAATTTTTTTTCGCAATCGGCTTACTCATTATGCATAGACTCCATTAAGCACTCTTTATAGTAACTTCACCTTTCTACCTCAAGCAAGGACAATCAAATTGGCACGAACCAACCAATCATAGCACACAATTATAAACAAAGTGAGCTTACTAGTCCCTTAGCTTAATCGAACATGGCGTTGCCCAATTTCCATGCCCATGACCTTACCCCGTTCCCTCATTTAGGCATCCCTCAGATGTAGCCCTTACAGTTTCCCAACTAAGATAGAATCTAACGGCCCTACGAAGTTTCATATCATAGGGATTTCATCACCTCTTCCTTATTTTCTTCCGATTCCCTCTGTCTCATAGACACTTAATGATTATAATGTATGAACTGATAATTTACTTAAAATTTCTCCCTACTCATCAATGACACATCAAATATGCACACGTTTACATTTTGCTAATCAAAGTCTAACACGAAAGTGAGTAAGCCATATTCTACCGGGCGCCAAGTTATTGTCAAGAAATTTCTAGCTGCGTGCTTGCCTCAAGTTCCGAGTTCTCGCAAAAAATTGTCATAACGGAGGGTGAAGTCTTGCCTTCTCTAGCCTCCTTACTTCTCTATTCTTCTTTAGAAATCCTAATTTTCATTCCTTGTGTT
The DNA here is from genome assembly GCA_018107945.1 of Datura stramonium. Taxonomy (NCBI): domain Eukaryota; kingdom Viridiplantae; phylum Streptophyta; class Magnoliopsida; order Solanales; family Solanaceae; genus Datura; species Datura stramonium. Next base: position 51,666 of record JACEIK010002508.1, read on the forward strand.
TTTTATTCGGCACCCCTTATAGAACAAGGTTTTTAAATTCTAACCAGGATAGGATTGCAAAATGATAGTCCACGTCGCCCGATGCAGTGGGTACTTCAACTACAGTGGTAAAACTCCAATATAAATGGTTCTCCGCAACGACCCTGCACTTGGGCCCACCTGATTTTAACTTAGCCCATTTAAAATTATTTGTCTCATAATCTTTTAACTCCGGGGACTTGATCCAGGCTTACAAAAATTTTAAATTTACCAATGCTTAGGTCGCCAAGGTGATATATTGATTGAATGGGTCATTACAAATCCATAACAATTATTTATTTTCTCAAATAGCAAGATGTCATTACAGGCACAAACACAAGAAATAGTAGTCATGGAATATTTAGTTGAATTTGTTCTTTACCAATTATGCTCATCATTCCCATTAGTAGGGATACACTAAAGTCATTAATCGATATAAAATAATCGTGTCCGATATCATTAATGCATGTTTCAATCAATAGCTCTCTCATATAGCAAAGAACATGTTAAAGGTCGTTACTTTAAATGCAAATTCAACAGTCCTGTTTATAGGAATAACCCGTTTGTATACATTATAATATAAAAAAAGTATGAAGGCTCGATGCAAGCTAGTCCTACATGTACATAAATCCCTATTAAAACCTCATAATAAAAAGTATGTTAAAGAATAGACATATCTCAAATTTCGTAGAGATGTCCTACACATGTTCCACAATGTTGAACGATGGCTCTACAATCATTTACGATGATAAAGGATCAAACTTTGATTAGATTATACAAATTTTCATCCTTTTATGAAAAAATTAGGGTTACAGGACAAAGTTCATGTTCTAACAGTTTTGAGGATCACTCAATGATTACGATGCCCTTTAATAGGCTACACAAATTTCAATTATTTTTTAATAACTATAATTAAATAGGAACTTAGATCATGATTTATCCCCGAAAACTCGATTTCAATGTTCTTGAATCGAACTCCTTAAATCTATGGATTAGGATTTGCGCTTTAATCCTTGTTAAATCAATATAATAACTACGAAGATTGAGTAAGAATTCACCTTAGATAATTTGGGAACTCCCTAGGGTGTTTTATCTCTCAAAAAGTCATACAGAATGAAGTGGAAGGAAATTCGAAGCTAAATTCATATTTATAAATAATTGATTGAATTTAACTAGGATGTGGTAGCCGATGCGCCACACCCTCCATCACGTATAACAAAAAATGCATCGCACCCTCCATCACACCAAATTTTGGTGTTCTAGAGGCTGTGCCACACCCTCACTCCTATCAAAATTTAGAATTGTGGAGGGTGCGCCACACCCTTCGTCGCACAAAAGATATGTGTTGTGGAGCATAGGCCAGATGAAGCTTAACATCAAATACTTAGAATAATGTATTCACTTAAATGAGACTTATGCATCCTCGATTTGAATCGTTGGAAACTAGACATGAATATCTTTACATAGAACTGGTAACTCACCTCATAACTCATAATCTCAATAATTTGGGTCCAACCACATGTATTTAATGAATTTAAATCTAACATGAAATCAGAGAATGTTACAAAGACATGTCTAGGTAAAAAAAGAATAGTATAATAATTATCCACAAAAGCAATTATAGAGCCTCACCAAAATTATTAAGGGAATGTGAAGATGTCGTATCCACGGGGCTCAGGTTGCATAGGTACAATCCCTAAAAATAAAAATAGAAATTTGGCCAACTAGTTTAAGTTCTGCATACCTAATTTGTATCATAAATCGTGTCCCCAAGAATTGAGACAAGATCCAAAGAAAATATGATACATGCATAACAATTGATATAAGAAGGAACATTTGTATCAATTAACAATTGAGCCAAAGAAATAATACAATAATGTAAAACATATTCCCAGACATTCTTTAAACATTGAGCTTTACAAAGTCAAGAAAAGTTATTTATTTACCTGGAGTACACTATCATCGACATGACTGAAATGTCAACTAGGTTGTACCTAGAGAAAAGTATCATACACCCACTTGCTTAGATCATCTCATCATAGTGCCTCATGAATCGAATTATCCATTCTAACAAAGCAACAAAATAGTACCCTTTTGTGGGGGCACTTTGCCATAGATTTAAATCTGAAGGTTGGTTCTATGCCTACATCAACACGTGTAGTTCATGACCTGATAAGAAAAATATCCAAGGCCAATCTTGGTGAACTCAAACTCCAAAAATATTTTACATTTTACCATCATGACATAGGGTAGAAAAATAACAGTTTTGTGTGTTATAGTACTTTCCCGAGGGAGAGACATAAAGCTAACCTCTTTTTTTTCATTTTGGTCTACTTTTGTAGTCTTACCTGGTATTTTATAGTATTCTTTTTTCAATTTTATTAATACTAGTAATTTGATTATTTTATTTATCTCTCTATTCTATTGTTTGTTATATTTTCCTACGTTGCTATGATTAAACTTCTTTTAAAACGAGGATCTACTGGAAACAACTTCTGTATCCTATGAAGATAGGGATAAAGTCTGTATACATCCCATCCTCTCCAAAATATACTTGTGGGATTATACTGGGTATGTTGTTGTTGACATTCATAGTCAATCCAATCATTTATAAAAGGTTAAGTAAAAAGGGTTTTACAATTCATGATATTCCGATTAGTAAAAGAGTATGAGTGTCGGTTCTTTCTCATTTTTCTTTTAAGAATCAAGATGATATTTGTTACACCCCGTAAAATTCCCGACACATAGATGGCCTATTCGCATGTTGGTTAAGAGTTTTTAAAATCCATACATGCTAGAAAAAGGCCCGGGAAAAGACCGGACAAGAAACCTGTCGAACCATCGCGGAAGGAGCCGGGGCAGAGCCCCTCCGCTATGGCAACGTGTCACGGAGAGGGAGCCTCCGCGTTGGCTCTGTGACACGTTGGCCTTGTCCAGGCTCAAGTATATAAAGTCTCCAACTTCGGTTTAAATCATTAAAAATCAGAAAATTTCTAGAGAAGTCGCGAAAATAGGGGGTACGAAGGATATTGATAATTATCGTTCGATTACGGCATCAAACGCGGTCCAAATTCAAATTAACCTCAGATACCGAGGTATTTAGCAGCAGGGAGCATTCCTACGAATTTAGTTTCGCGAAATTCGGCCGACAAATC
>JACEIK010002508.1:79978-113036 GCA_018107945.1 Datura stramonium
ATATTGAAAACTTTATCAATGTTGAAGAAGTGACATTAATGTCAACAAAGACATAGAAGATGCAATTTTAGTTGACACTAGTTTGTGTCATGAAGAGGAAGTTCACAAACCTATAATTTTTTAACCTGAGCACATTAGACTTCATTCCAAACACTTTTCTACATTGCGTTTAGATGGTGAAATGAGAATGAATCCTTACAATCATAAAAGAGAGTTAAGGGAAGAGGTAAATGAGTTATATTGTAAAATATTTAATGTCGTCCGGAGAAAATGACACTCCTCATTTGAAGATCAAAAAGTGCAAACTATAATATTGGGTATTCATTTTACAAGTTTTTGTACCATTCTCACATGATCCTAGTTATAAGTATGAACGAGAACTGGGGATTCAATTCATAAGCTTGAGATGGAGGAAAGAGTGTTGATGGTAGTTCACTTCATGCCACAATATTAAATAATATGCTATAGGAGACAACCCATTTTTCTAATTTCTATTACTTTCTTTTATTTAGTTATTTATTTATTTTTATTAACTTTGTTTTGTATCAGTTGACATATTTTATGAGTTGTGTAGGAAATATTTTCTTGAAAAAAGTAGCTTGGAGTACAAAGGAACATGGAAGAAAGTGAAAAATTAAACAAACTCAGAAAAATAGCTCTCACCTTAGCTCGTGTCTAGTCTAGCGAGCCAAGCGAGGGCCAAATTTGTGCAAAACAATGAGTTACGATCATCACACGAGTTTGTTTGTTCTTTTCATATTCCCTAGAATTGCACAAGCTACAATGATCCAAAATAAATATTATTTTCTTGCCTCGTCTCCAGGTATCGCCTTACAAGGATATTGATGAGCCAGATGAGGGGGGAAGTTTTGCAAAACTGTAACTTATGCTATAAACGAGCCCCATGGAAAGAAATTATTTTCCTTGCATCATCTCCATCCTTGTATTGCAAGGATTCTTGTCCAACCTAGTTTAGTGAAATAATGAAACAACTTAAGCAATATCCACCCCCTCCCCATAATTTTCGAAAGGCCGATAAAAATAGCCTTGCCCTCATCCCTCATCACTATTCTCTCCTTGTTTCTTGTAGCATTCACTATCCTATTGAAGAACTTTAGCTAATATCTCTCCTTCTTCTCCTTTATTTCTTTCTCTATCCCTCGATATCTCTTTCTTCTCTACTCGGTTGTCTGCCCCTGTTACTATACGCCTTGGCAGTAATTATTTTTCATATGATTGATACTTGTGTGTCTTTATGTGTAAGTTGAATCAACTATGTGAAACTGGGGAAGTTTAGGTGAATATTTGATTCCTATTAGGCATTGGAATAGATAAAAATACGTCACTCTCCTTAGATTGTGCTAAATATTGCTCCTTCTATTGGTGTGATCATGTCATGTTGTGATTAAATATTAGAGTGATTTATCTTTTGGGAATTTGGGTGCAATGGTATGTTTAGGGGCTTTTATGATTACCTAAGTCAGTAGAAAATTATAATTCTGCTATCTCACAAATTTTGGAGGCCAACTGTTAAACATAGGGTGCTAAAACTCGCAAAGAAAAACTTTGCCCTCTAAGTATTTGACTTATTGCCCGAATGAACTTTTCAAGGATTTTTGTAAAGTTTGAGTAGCAACCCCTCATCTAAAGGCATGTAGAAGTCCCTTATGTGTTGGGTGGCCATTTAGGGGTCTTCAAACTTGAATTGCATTCATTTGTTACAAATTTCATCCCATGGTCAACTTGGATGGACACATGCATCACCTCAACCGACCTTTTGATTAATCATGACAAATTCATATAGATGTTTATCATGCACCGATCCTACACCTTAGATGCACCTGACACTTGGAACCACAAGTGCCTTGAGCAAACCCTTAGCCTGGCGTACTACTGAAAAACATACTAAAAAATACTATGGAAGATAAAACATGAACTGAACTATCATAAAATAATGAAATGAACTTTCATTAAATTGAAACACAAAGTCATTTGAAAACTGATACCACTAATTGACTAACTATCTATAAAACCTCTACTAACATACTAAGTATAGTTTACCAGGGCAAAGGTCCCCGTTCTACCTTTATTTAATAATTGGACTACGAAACTGAACTAGAAATAACTAAGTCCCTCAAATGCAAGAAGGACTCAGACAAGCTTAGGAGGTGGTATCTTAATGGAGCGCTTGTTGATAGATCTGAGTACCTGGACCTCTTATCATGAAATGATGCAACGCTAAATAATGTCAATACATGAAATGTATAGTATGTAATAAAGTTGAGTAAAGAAATACTAATAACTGACAAGTTGTGCAACTGAGGCATGAATATGATATGAAATCAAGATCATGAATTGACTGAATGACTGAAATTATGCAACTGAGCTTCTGAAGCTAAACAATAATAGACCTGTATGTGAGTGATTATAACAATATGCTTTGAAAACTAGACGCCTGGTGTCACTAATCATACTTCAAAACTCTTCTTGAAAATTGAATAACTAAGTAAGTTGTATAACAAAAAATATGCAACCGAACTATTGAATAACTAAGTTGTTGAAAACATGCAATAAGATTGTGTCTAACTATTTGATCATGCACTAAACAGAGTAATAGAGCTAGTTGCGAAAAGAAAATCATATGCAAAATATCATAGATAATATTTAGTCAAAATAACTAATATTTTTTTATTTTAAGGAGTTTCTTATAACCTACATACACCATGTGAGCGTATGATGTCCAACCTCTGGCCCGATTGGGAGAGTTTTCCAAAGCCTTATCAGGTCAGAGGATGAAACTGAACTATGGATCCATACCGATCCCTTTCCAGGGTCTTAACTGAGGAGTCTCCCAAACCAATGTTATGATCCTATCCTACGCTAGCTACTAGTCTCAAGGTATATGTTATCTAAAATTATATCGTTGTTAAATAATCCTTCCAAAACTAGAAATGCTCATAAAGTAAGGCCTTTCTAAGGCAACTAAAAAAAAGTCTACTGTAGAGATTTCTAGCTCAAAATCAATATGTCTGAAATAACTGGTGAGGCGATGCCCAACTAACCAAGAATATTGTTGGTCAGTCTCTATGCTCAAGTACTTTAAAACTGAACTTTACTTTCTTTCTAGAACCATGTATCTAAAGCTAGATATGCTTACATGAATTATTTCTTGAAGATGCTTTCTTGAACTTGAAAACTACCTTTACTCATGAAAATAATGCATGTAAATGGTATGCAATACTTTCAAACAACTTTAGTTAAAAAGGGTAGATGTGGTAGAATAAGCATGAATCATCAATTGGTTATATGGATTATGATAATCTCAGCAGTTAAAACAATTATAATCAATTCAAGATATAAAGAATTTTGAAAAAGGAGATTTTAGGTAAAAATTCTTACTTTGATCTTAGTAAAACTGAACCTTTGAGGTAGGGCATGAGGAATAATATGATTCCTCACTTATGATAGCCTTACATGCCTTTGAATGTGTCACAACGAGTCTACATACTGGACGGAACACGGTACGTGCAGCCACAAGTGACCCCAAGTCAACCCCTGGTCTATCATATACTGGTATTTTGAGTAAAACAAATATAGTGGAAGATTTGAAACAATAGCATAAAGCATTTATGAAAATAGAACTGAAATCATAAAGTTTAAGAACTTCTGAAGTCTAAAATTAATTGCCTAAAAGCCCTCTAACTTATGAGTTGCTGGGACAAGCCCTCAGCTCACTTTAAGTCTAGCTAAAAATAATGAACTATATGAAAGAAATAAAATCAGGCCCTCAAATGATGAGGACTCACATTTCAACTGCTGAGGAGGGGTATCTGAATCGCGGCGACTAACAGTGCTGAGTTTGACAACCTGCAGCTGTATCATGAAACAATACAACATAATAGTATGCGTCAGTACTTTGAATGTACTGAGTAAGTGGGAGAAAACATAACTGAATATAATGTCTGAACTAATATGACATGCAATGAACAGTAAGTAAACTGAACTGAACTACTGAAGTAAACTGAGGTGGTTAAAATGAACCTGTCTAATGGTCAAGGCATGACCTAAGTCTGAAAGTATTGAGTCTGAGATACTGAACTGAACTGAGCTAAACTGATAGAACTAGAATAAAAATGAGCTATTTATCCTGAAACTGGACTGAACTGACTTGTGGGAGAGTCTCTAACCGACATATAACCACGTGAGCTAGACGTGGATTCCAGTATATACACCCCACTGGTAGGATCCAATATACCTCGCCAGGGTATAAAGGCATGAACTGGGTGATCATGAAAGTCTGGGGCCAATCAGGCCAAGTAATACTGTAACCTACGCTAGCAACGCAGTTTTGGGAACTTGGGTGCGCTGAAACCCTAATCCGCTCGGTGCTAAGTCTTACTCCCACTGGAAAACCTAATTGAAATACTAGGCTGATCGCTTGAAACTGGGGTCCAAGACTAGTAAAGGACGTATAACCGAAAGTACCCTGAGAGTCTTTTCAGACCAGATTCTGAAACTAGATTCTAGATTGGTCAAAGCTTCTTATCTAGAAGTGTTGTAACCATCTAAGAAAAAACTATAATTTGAGTTGTCATCTTGAGGCTAGTCAGAGCTATATAGCTAAAATGTCATGAATGCCTAAATAGACCAATAACTGAATTCTGAATCCGATACTAATAACTGGGAGGCACCACTGACACCTTAGGAAAATACTGAAGTCAAGTTGATCAGTTGACAATTTCTGCATAGTTTTGAAGAGGTTCTATGTTCTAACTGAACTGAACTACTAGCAGCTAATAGAGAACTCAACTCATTCCAACAACACGGGAATTTCATAATAATGGAAAATTTTCAAGAATTAAAAGAGATCTTATCCTACAAGGCTAAAGTCAGTCTTATCAATGGAGTATTTACCCAAATATAAACAATAAGAAATACTAGAAAATTCAGCCCAAATCACACTTCACAAACTAGATGAAATTTAATACACAAATAGTCTTTACTCGAAAATTTAGGGCTTAGATTCACTTTGGCAAGAACATCAACAATTCAGGTAAGAACTGATGGAGATCATATCAAAAATAAGCAAGTACATCATTCTAGGTTAAATTAACTAATAATAACATGTAATTTCTTCGTATTCAAAAGCTCTAGGCTAAAACTGATAAAGAAACTATGGTAGGGGTTTTGGGAGACACAAGGGAAGAACAATTTCCCTTGTTGAATTCCCTCATACCTGAGTTGAAGTTTCTTGAAGAAGAAAGCTTGGGATGCTGCAATGGAGGAAAACCCTAAGCCTACTTGAGAGTTTCTTGAGAGAACTTTCGATGTTTCTTTGAGAATAAACGCAGGAATGAGGGAAGGAACCATCCAAACCCTCTAATAAGACTGAAATTATGTCCAAAACGACGTAGTTTAAAGCTTAGGATAGTAGAAAATTACTAAATAGACCTTATAAAATCACTGGAAAAAACTTATAGGTGATCCTAACGGGTGACCTAATGAATCGTGGTGACTGACCACAACTTGTGGTCAGACCCGTGGAGTGCACTGCCGGAATTCTCTGTAGGTCACCACGAGGGACCTAACGAGTCGTGGTCACCAGTTGTGGACCAAACTGTCTCACTTCTAATGCTTCTATACTAGGCTTGACCACGATTCATTACCAGTGATGATGACTTGTGGTGACACTCATTAGGTGCACTGCCTAAAAACTGACTAGGGCTGGTAACGAGGGACATGACGAGTCATTATTGGTGACCACGACTCGTGGTCACCATCCATCAAGTACACTACTTCTCACTTACCAATAATTACTCTTCCTTTTCATGACTCACCTAATGAGTCGTTAGCTCTCACAACGGCCCGTTAGGTGAGTCGTTCTGTGACAACTGCTGCAGATTTTCCAGATTTTCTAATTTAAGTTCCGAATTTAGTCTATGAGTTTCCGGGGCATTACAATATCTCCCCCTTGAAAACATTCATCCTTGAATGTTATAAAACACACAGGAAAGCAGAGAATAACAACCAGAAATTCCAGATACTATTCATTAAGTAAGATGGGATCCTCATCCTGTCTAGACTTGACTTCAACTATCAAGGATAAATCTGACCCGCTTTGCATCGCCACACCACCTTCGGCTGAATCCACCAACTGTACCCCTAATGGGGATAGTCTATGAATATCCTTTTCTAACTCCTTCTTGCCTTCCTCAATGTGAGCCACACTCCCCATAGACCATCTTCTTAGGGCATCATCCACCACATTGGCTTTACCCGGGTGATAGTCCTTCTTTGATGCAGATTTAGATCCTTCTGACTTAGCACGTACTGAAGAATCTTATGATCTATAAATACATCTACATAAGCTCCATATAAGTAATGCCGCCATATTTTTAGCGCAAACACCACCGCTGCCAACTCCAAGTCATGAGTTGGATAGTTCTTCTCATAAATGTTGAGCTGTCTAGAGGCGTAGGCTATCACTTTGCCCCGTTGCATCAGAACGCACCGAGTCTGACTCTAGAAGCATCACAATTAACAACCAATCCATCTATTCCTTTTGGAAGGGTCAGAATTGGAGTAGTAGTGAGTCGAGTCTTCAGCTCCTGGAAACTCTTGTCACAGTCGTCCGACCACTGAAATTTCACTTTCTTCTTAGTTAACTTAGTTAGATAATATGCTATAGAGGATAAACCTTTCACAAACCGTCAGTAATAACCTGCCAAACCCAGGAAACTCCTGATTTTCGTAGGAGAGATAGGTCTAGGCCAATCTTTCACAGCTACTATCTTCTGAGGGTCTAACTGTATTCCTTCACTTGAGACTACATGACCTAAGAAGGTCACAGACTTTAACCAGAATTCACACTTGCTAAACTTGGCAAACAACTGGCGATCTTTGAGTGTCTGCAATGCTAATCTTAGGTGATTTGCATGCTCTTCCTCATTTCTGGAGTATACTAGAATGTCGTCGATAAATACAATGACGAACATGTCCAAATACTTCTTGAAGACTCTATTCATTAAGTCCATGAAGTCTGTTGGGGCATTTGTTAAATCGAAAAACATCACCACAAACTCGTAGTGACCATATCGAATTCGAATGTTGTTTTCAGTATGTCACACTCTTTGACCCTTAGCTGATGATACCCTGACCTGAGATTGATTTTTGAGAAACAACTGGCTCCCTAAAGTTGGTCAAACAGGTCGTCAATTCTAGGTAGGGGATACCTATTCTTGACTGTGACCTTGTTCAACTGACGGTACATATTCCGAGGGTGCAGTCTTTCTTACGCACGAATAGCATTGGAGCACCCTAGGGAGAGATACTAGGTGTGATAAAACCTTTGCTGAGAAGATATTTTAACTGTTCCTTTAAATCCTTAAGCTTAGTCGGAGCCATTCTATAAGGAGGGATGGAGATGGGCTGAGTATCTGTGAGAAGGCCTATCCCGAAGTCTATTTCCCGCTCAGGGGGAACTCCGGGAAGATCCTCAGGAAATACATATGGGAACTCACTGACTACAGGAACTGACCGGATAGTTGGGGTCTCAGAGTTGGAATCCTTGACCCGAACTAAATGATAGATACATCCCTTGGAGATGACTTTCTGGGCCTTAAGGTAAGAAATAAACCTACCCTTAGGTACTAAACTGCTGCCCGACAATTCTAACACTGGTTCATTTGGAAACTAGAACTTGACAACTCTAGTTCTGCAATCAACTAAGGCATAGTAGGAGTGTAACCAATCCATGCCAAGGATAAGGTCAAAATCGACCATATCTAACTCTACTAGGTCAACTGGGATGACTTTATTCAGAACTGATACTGGGTAGTTTTTATACATCTGGCTGGCTCTAACTGACTCGCCAACTGGGGTGGAGACTGAGAATGGTTCTGAGAGGATATATGGATTGATATTGAACAGGACTTCTATGTGGGGAGTCATGAATGAAAGAGTGGCTCCTGGATCTAGGAGGGCATACACGTCTAGATGAAAGAGATGTAACATATCTGTGACTACGTCAGGTGAGCTCTCCTAATCCTGACGAGAAGATAGAGCATAGAAACAGGTTTGACGTTGACCATCATCTGTACCTGATGTGTTAGCCTGTTGGGCTGGTCTACCTACTACAGCTGATGATGTGGTGGATTGTGATCTCCCTTGCCCGGCTGATGGGCACTCCCTGAGCTGGTGTCCGAGCTGTGCACACTAAAATAGCCCTCTCGAACCTAAAGGCACTCTCCCGGGTGGTTTTTTCCACACTTGGGACAAGCTGGATACTTGTTCCCGGTACTATGGGCCTAAGACTGAGTGCTAGATGACCCACCCTTCTAATCCTGGCAGGACCGAATGGTTGGGGCGCTGCTGAACTGGGTGCTGGGGCTCTCTGCTGCTGTGGGATGCTAATACCAATAGACCTCTGAGGGCCATAATCTAACTGGCCAGTCCTTGCCCGTTTGTTCTTTAGCTCCATATCCTTTAGCTTTTCGGCCTCAATCTGCTGGGCATAGGCAATCAAGATGGAGAGGTCCATATCTTTAATCAACATCACTGTCCTGCACTCCTTGAGGAACAGATTCGACACCCCGTTCACAAATTTCAACATGCGAGCCCTTTGCTCGGCTACCATCTCTGGAGTGTACTTAGATAGCCTAGAAAACTCTAGAGCATACTCCTCCACGGTTTTGTTACCCTGTGTCAATCATAAACTCCGCCATCTTTGCCTTCCTCAACTCCCGAGGGAAAAATCTATCCAAGAAAGCTGTGTGGAACTCATCCCACTCCACTGGTCCTGCTCCCACTGGCCGCCCTCTTTCCACTGGTCATGCTAGACTCGAGCTACCCCTTTTATGTGGTAGGCCTCCAGGTTAGCACTTTCAGAGGAGCTGACGCCCATAATGTGGGTAATCTTCTTGACCTCATCCACGAACTCCTAAGGATCTTCCCCTACTTCGTATTCCTAAAAAGATGGAGGGTTCATAAGGTGAAGTCCCGCACCCTTGCAGCTGCTGCAGACCCGTTGGTGTTTATCGACACCACCTGCTGGTTCACCTGGTTGGTGACTGTTTGGGTCAGCAGTTGAATGGCCTCCCTGAATTCGGCGGTAGAGATCGAATCATCTTGAGGAGCTGTCGAGGCTGGTGGAGTAGGTTTGTTGGCGTTACCGGCCTTTTTTCCGTTACTGTATCTAGGAGGCATAATTCATTGAAATGAAACAGAGCATGAGTTAGAAGGAAGTTTCTGAAATTGAAATTTAACGCACGATAAAGAGTATGATCAAAAGAGTGTTTTTCCTAATAACATCTCATAGCCTCCTCTTCATAAGTGTGGCCCGCTTCACACCCATGAAAAAGACTCTACTTGATGTGGCTTTCAGACATTCCGAGGATACTCTAAACCTAGGGCTCAAATACCGAGTTTGTCACTCCCCGAGTCTACACTCTAGACGAAACACGGTACATGAAGCCACAAGTGACCCCAAGTCAACCTCTGGTCTATCATACACTGGTATTCTGAGTAAAACAAATATAGCGAAAGCTTTGAAACAATAGCATAAAGAATTTATGAAAATAAAACTTAAATCATAAAGCTTAAGAATGTCTGAAGTCTAAAATTAATTGCCGGAAAGCCCTCTAACTTATGAGTTGCTGGGACAAGCCCCCAGCTAACTCTAAGTCTAGCTAAAAATAATGAAATATATGAAATAAATAAAATAAGGCCCTCGAATGATGAGGACTCACACTTCAACTGCTAAGGAGGGGTATCTTAATCGCGGCGACTAACGGTGCTGAGTCTGAGAGCCTGCAGCTGTATCATGAAATGATGCAGCATAAAAGTATGCCTTAGTACTTTGAATGTACTGAGTATGTGAGAGAAAACATAACTAAATATAATGTTTGAACTGATATGACATGCAATAACCAGTAAGTAAATTAAACTAAACTATTTCAGTAAACTGAGGTGGTCAAAATGACCCTGTCTAATCGTCAAGGCATGACCTAAGTCTAAAAGTATTGAGTCTGAGATACTGAACGGAACTGAGCTAAACTAATAGAAATAGAACTGAATTGAGCTGCTTATTCTGAAATTGGACTGGATTGACTAGCGGGAGTCTCTAACCGACATGTAACCACGTGAGATAGATGTGGAGACCGATGTATACATCCCACCGGTAGGACCCAATATACCTTTCCAGGGTATAAAGGCATGAACTGGGTGATCATGAAAGTCTGGGGCCAATCAAACCAAGTAATATTGTATCCTATGCTGGCAACGTAGTTCTGGGAACCTAGGTGCGCTGAACCCCGACCTGCTCGGTGTTAAGTCCTACTCCCATTGGAAAACATAACTAAACTACTAGGCTGATAGCTCGAAACTGGGGTCCAAGACTAGTCAGGGACATATAAATGAAAGTACCCCGAGAGTCTTGTTTGACCAGATTCTGAAACTGGGTTCTAGACTGGTCAGAGCTGCTTATCTAGAAACGCCGTAACCGTCTAAGAACAAAATGTTATCTGAACTGGGGTCCTGAGGCTAGTCAGAGCTATATAGCTAAAATGTCATGACTACCTAAATGGACCGATAACTGAATTCTGAATCTGATTATGATAACTGGGAGGCACCACTGACACCTCAGGAATAGACTGAAGTCAAGATGATCAGTTGAAAATTTCTGAATAGTTCTAAAGAGGTTCTACATTCTAACTAAACTGAACTACTAAGCATCTAATAGAGAACTCAACTCATTCCAACAACAATGTTGATTCCATAAAATGGAAAAATTTCAAGAGCGAAAGAAATCTTATTTGACAAGGCTAAAGTCAGTCTTATCAATGGAGTATTTACTCGACATATAAACAATACAAAGTACTAGAAAATTCAGCCCAAATCGCACTTCACAAACTAGACGAAATTTAATATACAAATAGTCTTTACTCGAAAATTTAGGGCTTAAATTCACTTTGAAAAGAACATCAACAATTCAGGTAAGAATTGATGGAGATCATATCAATAATAAGCAAGGACATCATTCTAGGTTAAATTAACTAATAATAACATGTAATTTCTTCGTATTCAAAAGCTCTAGGCTAAAACTGATAAAGAAACTATGGTAGGGGTTTTGGGAGACACAAGGGAAGAACAATTTCCCTTGTTGAATTCCCACATACCTGAGTTGAAGTTTCTTGAAGGAGAGAGCTTGGACTATTGCAATGGAGGAAAACCCTAAGCCTGCTTGAGAGTTTCTTGAGAGAACTTTCGATGTTTTTCTGAGAATAAATGTGGGAATGAGGGAAGGAACCATCCAAACCCTCTAATAATTCTGAATTTACGTCCAAAATGATGTAGTTTAAATCTTAGGAGAGTAGAAAATTACTAGATAGCCCTTAGAAAATCACTGGGAAAAACATAAAAGTAATCCTAACGGGTGGCCTAACGAGTCGTGGTGACTGATCACGACTCGCGGTCAGACCCGTGGAGTACACTGCCGTAATTTTTTGTAGGTCACCTTAAGGGACCTAATGAGTTGTGGTCACTAACCATGATTCATGGTCACCAGTCGTGGACCACACTGTCTCACTTGTAAAGCTTCTAAACTAGGATTGACCATGAGTCACACAACGAGTCGTTACCAGTGATGATGACTCGTGGTGACACACGTTAGGTGCACTGCCTAACAACTGACTAGGGCTGGTAACAGGGGACATAACGAGTCATTATTGGTGACCATGACTCGTGGTCACCATCCATCAAGTACACTTCTTATAACTTACCAATACTTTCTCCTCCTCTCACGACTGACCTAACCAGTCGTTAAATCTCACAATGACCCGTTAGGTGAGTCGTTATGTGATAACCGCTACAGATTTTCCAGATTTTATGATTAAGTCCTGAATTCAGTCTTTGATTTTCCAAGGAATTACAAAATGCTCCAAATATCGAAGAAGAATCTGATCTTGGAAGGAGAAGGAGAAGGAACACAAGAACCTTTCTTAAACCTTAGAGATGAGTTTTCTCGAAAACCCTAGGTTTTGACAGTAGTTTCTTGCTTAGGATACATAATCAATTCTCAGAATCACTTAAATATCATGAGAGTATAATTACCTTGATGTAGAAGGAGGTATATTCTCTTTGATAATGGTGGCTCTTGCTAATAATCAAGTCTTGAACCCTAGAAATGAGTTCTTGAATCTTATTAGAGATAGGAAGATGATTTTAATGTTAGAATCATGAAGACATTCATAAACTTTTGTTGTAAGATCATGGAGGATTTTACCTAGCCTTAAGAGGGTTAACGAGAGCTCTGAGAAATAATAAGGTTGATCTGGAGGTGGAAAAATAACAAAAGAAGTGTTCAAGATGGCTTTTTAAAATCCCTAAAGCCCAAAGAATGGATCTTGGTTTGGGTTTACAGACCATAGACTTGTAGGTTGAATTTAGGTGAAAATTCACAACCTTACGTTAGGTTTTTCATGGGTCAAACTACGGACCGTAGTTCTATTTCACGGACTATAATTGTGTCAATAGATAACTGGCATTGCATCACTAAAATGCTCATAAATTTTTACTCCATATTCGAATTAATGAGCGATCGATGGTATTGGAAAGAAGACTCAAAACCCTTTAATTTGGTAAGTCATGGGACACATAACTCTTCATATAATGGGAGGAATGGTCATTTAAGATTGACCCTAGCAAGAACTTATACAAACACTCAATCGGTAGAAAGGCTCTCAACTCAACTTTGTTCTAGAGGTTCCTTATGTCCTTATTTGTATCTAATGCACTTCCCACACTTAAGAATTGATCTTAAAACCTAGTATTAATAAAAATTCATTGGGTTCGAGCCCATCTATATATCTAGAACTCTTTTAAACTTAGCCCAAAAGTATGAGGTGTTACAATATCTCCCCTTTGAGATCATTCATCCTCGGATGAAGGTCATGGACATAGATAGGATCTAAATCTAGAAACTTCTAAAGGTTTTGGTAGTGTTTCCTGCATTGGCGAGACTAACTTAATCTCTAAATGGCTATGTGCAAACTAGGAGCACTATCACGAGTCTCACTGGATATTTAAAGGTTCATAGACCTAAAGAATTGAATAGGAATATGGTTTTGGCCCCTATTGGCCTCTTAAAGCATGGAGTAAGAATAGGTCTTTCTTTCCCTTAAGTGACACGACTAACAACCCTTAAGTTTAGAAACATCTTTTAACTACACCAACTTCTCTGAAAGCCACACTTATTATTTTCAACTTATAATTCTCATTTGTGCTCATATCAATACTAAAGTCTGAGTCTAACAGCAAGCTTCCACCATGTTTAAGCCTAACTCGACTAAATCTCTTGCATCTAGACTTATCCCCCAAGAATACTTCTTCTTCTTCTTCTTCTTCTTCTTCTTCTTCTTCTTCTTATCATGAAAGTCACCCTACCTCGAGATCTAATCAAGGAGTCACTAGTCACACAATGCAATGGTCCACATATATATCATCACAGCATTCAATCCTATCGCTATAATCATCTTATGATTTCTTTGTAGCTTACATTATCTAACAATTCTCTCATCTTCTCTAGCATATATAATAACTGCAACTTCATGAACTTCTACAAAGAGTTACATTAAAATTTCATCTTATTATTACACATGAATATTCCTTGCATCACATTTTATCCATACTTATAATATAATGTGGAACCAGTATAGCGCAATTGTCATTAAAGGAGTATCTACTTTTTCCCATCCTTCCCCTACTTAGCTTCTTTTACTACTATCTATCAAGTCAAAAGGAGGGTCACTAAAATAATAAAGTATGAGCATTAGGAATATGAGTGATATAGATCAATCATGACTTATACTTAGCGTGACTCTGTCACTCACGGTGAGGTTGTAGGAATCAAGTGCAATGGAAACGAGTACTTCATTGGGCACATAAGGCATGAATAAAGGGTTATTTTGAACATACACGTTATAACCACCATTACCATTATAGGTGAACGTACATATGGCTTAGAGCAAGGAAATCATAAGCACGAATCATTCAAGAAATCTAATATGAGCATATACATGACGTAGCATGATTTTATTAGCCGTAAAGGAATATCTTGAGGACTGAGTTTGTAGAACTAAGCATATTGTGAGACATGGATTTATATATATAAGGAGTCTCATAACATAAAGTTGAGATTTGTGAAATCATAGAGTAAGATTGGGATCGCTGTCTGAATTAGTTACTTCTCATTTTAGGAATCTGAGTATGGGCATGGGTATGCATAGAGTACATGGACCTTATACGTGGTCATGTCATGAATACATATGAAATGAGTAGAGTTTCATATTGAATGAAGTTCAAGGAATAAACCTAAATAATAATGGATCGACATCCCATAGTTACTCTTCAAGGAACTTTTCTCAATTGGAATCTCAAGAATTGCTTGGTTCTTCACCTTATCATCTCCCCTTTAGCTCAAAAGTCAATGTTCTAATTCTTTGGACCTCTTCTCTAAACTAGGCTATAATCAAATAACTCTTGTGGGTCGAGGTATCACTATATATATGGATTCTAAACTCATCCTCGATGCCTACATCTATAGGTACTAAAATTTATGTTAGTATTTCTTTTTGAGGTCACTCCTAACTTTCCTTTTACCTTTAAGGCTATCATTGTAGTATTCATACCCTTTATGTCTGATCAACTTCATACATCCAATCCTCCATCCATCCAATAAAAAGGGTTAAAGCTTATACTAAGAGGCTCAAAATTGTCTAACTAATTCAAAATTCTCTAGCTTCGGCTCTTAGGGACACCATATAGATATACCTATCCTTCTTCACACTTCTCAACTCAAGATTACTAAACTAGGCATACATAGCACTTTAGGAGCTTAGAATCTAGTGTAACTACATTCTACTTTGGTGTACATCTTTCTTTTTGATATTCAATGCTCTACTTCACCTAATGAATTATCCTCCAATCACCTATCTATCCCTATCCCAGATATATATGTCATGCTTTGATGCGTCCAAACGCATAGTAATTGTACGTGATTGTTAAGTAATATAGGACGGTGAAGTCCAGATATCGTACCCACGGGAACTTGTTAGACTGTTTGTCCAATTTAAACTCTTATTCAAACTATTTAAAAATAAAAAAAATGATTCTTGGAGAATTGTTCATACTACTAACTAAACAAAATCAAGACTTAACAAAATGCGTAAATGGTTGGTTGGTTCTCAGATGATATAGAAGATCCAGGGTGTTGGCAATTTCTACAATCCAGTTGAAATATCAAATTGCTATACTTATTCGTTTTCCTGAGTTACTAGTTGCAGGTTGATATTACTTAATTGAGCATCGTTCCTGATAACTCCAAGACTACTTGACTATCCCTACACCTATATTCCTATGGTTATGGAAAAATAGTGAAGTGCATATAAGATTTCATCTGTATCACCTAAATAAGGATAATGAGTATATTCCTATCCACATTAGCAAATTGTTCCACTTTTCCTATAAGGTTCACAAACAAGCCCTATTTTTCAACTTTAATTAGCGAGTCGGAGATAGTGTTTAATAATTTCATCAAATAATTCAGTGTAAAAAGAATTAAATAACTCAATTGTATAATGCTTTAATAAATATACACAAAAATCAACATTCAACATTATGTTCATGCAAAAATCCTAGAACTGAAGTGTTTAGCCATTCATGATTCCTCTAGCCCTTGCTCTCATCTCCAAAAATGTCTTCCACCCTCTAACAAATGCCCTAGTGATGTATTTATATGATTGGTAACAAATTCTCCTTTTGCCCTTACATAACTCAGCTTTTGATTTAGAAAAATATCTCCTAGATAGAGGCTGGTACGCCACTTCAGCCATTTCACCAGATTTGGCTTGAACATCTTCTGAAGTTTGGCTCCTAGCGTGCCACTTTAGCCATTTCACCAAGGTTTGATAAAAAATTATGTAGTTCAGGTGTTAGCGCGCCACTTCCCCCAGTTCACCAAGGTGTTAGAAAAATTCTGCTACATCTGTACCTGGTGCGCCACGCCAGCTGTCTCGCTAGAGTGTTAGATTTTTTCTTCTAAAGTTTGTGGCTTGGAACAATAATCCAGCCAATGCACCAACTTTTGGAATTGTATTTTTCTGAAGTTTGGGCTCTGGTGCACCACGCAAGCGAATGCACCAACTTGGTTTTGTCCAGGGATACCTCCAAAGTTTCTCCAAAGCTCCGAACCTTCCTTTATAGCTCTTTTCGGGTCGATTTCCATCATATTTACCTATTAAGAACTTATAAAAGTCACAACATAGAAATACAAGAATAATCCATAGAAATGATACTCAAAGAGATGACAAAAGTATTAAAATGCGAGAAAAATAGAAACTAAAATACATTCTTTTGGCCTCTCATCATGCTTACACCTTCACTCTTACCATAAGTTATTGATTTAAACTCTAGCATACACTATACATAGGGAAAACCTACCCTAGAGCTCTTAGGGCTGAGAGAATAGATCTGTACATGAAAAGAATAAGAAAATTGCTAAGGCATCCTTTTATAGATGCCTAAACTTATGGAAGTACGCTCGGATCTATGGCCCGTGGTCCTAACTATAGAACTCTCTTTGAGAGTTCTAGGCCTATAAACTTCGCTTTTACGACTGAAATTTATGGACCGTAATTATAGTTAACAGACTGTAGTTCGAATTGGGCCTTTCCTTTAAAATTTTGAAGTTTCTAATCTGATTTCCACAGATGGGATCTATAGACCATACTCTTGGTTTATGTACCATATAATGGATCATAGTTCTACATTGGGATTCTGTTACTTCTTTGAAATCAAATCTATGGTTGGAATTTACAGACCATAGATACAACTATCGTATTACTCTGAGATTTTGCCATTACTTTGAACATTTCCTACAGTTACTACAGTTCGTGGTTCAACATCACGATTCGTAGTTCCCCTCGGAATACATATGATGACAATGGTTAAAGAGCCTAACATAGATAAGTTAAGAGATAATTAAGCATGCCATGACGTAGAAACCTGGGAACTAGGGTCTCTTAGGGTCCCTTCTACAAATCACTCTACGAATCATGAAAGGGGAGTACGGTCTGTACAAGAGATCATAAACCCCTGGAATTGGTTTGCAACACAATCTCTCTTGTACTACCCAGTCTTACAACTACTGCGGCACAAATTAAGGGAACACCAGTCCGTTGAAATTTTATGACAAAATAGTCGATCTTACTACACGATCTATCAATTACAACCTACAAGCACATTCTCCTTTAACAACATCACCACTACTCCTTACCAATTCATTATACACCCTATACTTAATCTTTTCCTAACACATTGACAGGCCCTCATGATCTTCTACTCTAGTTCAAATATACGCTAAATCATCTTTACCAACAACTCTTTTACTAAATACTACCATAGAATCTACACAAAACCTATTACTCTTCGGTTAACACCAAGGGACTTATCATCCCATTACTTACCTTATAAATACTTAACTATGGCTACACACTTCCTCAATCACTATCTCCACTTTTGGCTTCTATACTTCTAACTTCATATTTCTGGATCTAGGTTCATTCAACTACTCATGGCTCACACAACCCAAATCACACTATCTCTAGGGTGATACTACCCAAGCACTTATAGACACACTCTCCCACTAAGGGTGTCATCCGCATCAAAGTTTCAAAAGGTGGGTCTGAGAGCACATTTTCTATAGGCTCAACAAACAATTCATGATAACAAAAGTGCATTTTTGCGATGCATTAGACTTAACTACAATAATGGGCTCCTCTTAAGCACTTGTGCGGTCCCTTAACTTTCTGCTAGGTTTATCTGAGAGAACCTCACTTATAGAAATTTGAACTTCACTGCTTCTATCATCTCGAAGATAAGGTGTAGTTAGAGGAATTGGAGCAATGCACGAATCTACATAAGCTTATTACGGCAGAGCTCTATTGCACGAAGTATGAAAGAATGAAACTTTCTTAAATATGTGTAGTCCCTCATTTATAAAAGTGGGGCCCTTACAACCATAAAAGGGATCCTACTGACACGGCTTCATTGAATCCCTAGGATACTTGAACTATGTGCTTTGATACCAAGTTTATTATGCCCCGAGCATACACCCTAAACATAACTGGTACGTGGAACCACAAGTGACTTGAGCAAACCCTTGGTCTAGCATATTACTGAAAAACATACTGAAAGATATTGCGGAAGCTAAAACATGAACTGAACTCTCACAAAATAATAAAATGAGCTTTCATTAAAATAAAACATAAAGTCATTTGAATACTAATACAACTAATTGACTAACTGTCTATGAAGCCTCTACTAATATACTGAGTACAATTTATCGGGACAAGGCCCCCGCTTTACCTTTATTTAATAACTGAACTACGAAACTAAACTATAAATAACTAAGTCCCCTGAATGCAAGGAGGACGCATACAAGATGAGGAGGTGGTATCTTAATAGAGTGCCTATTGATTGATTTGAGTACCTGGACCTGCATCATGAAATGATTGCGGCACTATAAGGCGTTAATATATGAAATGTATGATGCGTAATAAAGCTGAGTAAAAAATATTAATGACCGAAAAGTTATACAACTAAGGCAGATTATGATATGAAATCAAGATCATGAATTGACTAAATGACTTAGACTATGTGACTAAGCTTTTGAAACTAAATAATATAGGACATGTATGCAAGTGATTATAACAATATGCTTTGAAAACTAGAGGCCTGTTGTCATTAATTATACTTTAAAACTCTTCTTGAAGATTAAATAATTGAGTAAGTTGTATAACTGAAAATACACAACTGAACTACTGAATAACTGAGTTGTTGAAAACATGCAATAAGACTAAGTGTCTGACTATCTTACTCATGCACTAAACTGAGTAACTGAGCTAGTTATTGTAAGAAAATCATATGCAAAATATCATAAATAATATTTAGTCAAAATAGATGACAATTTTTTATTTGGGGAGTTCCTTATAACCAACATACACCATGTGAGCGCATGTGTCCAACCTTTGGTCCGATTGGGAGAGTTTTCCAAAGCCTTGTCAGGGCAGAGGATGAAACTAAACTATGGATACATACTGATCCCTTGCTAGGGGCTTAATTGAGGAGTCTCCCAAACCAATGGTACGATCCTATCCTATACTAGTGACGTAGTTTCAAGGATATGTTATCTGAACGTATACCTATCTCGATGTTAAATAATCCTCCCTGAACCAGAAATTCTCATATATTAAGGCCTTTCTAAGGTAACTTCAAAGTATTCTATAGAGATTTCTAGTTCAAAATCTATATGCATGAAATAATTGGTAAGCATGATACCCAACTAACTAAGTATATTGTTGGTGAGCCTCTATGCTTAATAAAGTACTTCATTAAAACTGAACTTTGATTTCTTTTTTGAAACCATGTATTTGATGCTAGATATGCTTACATGAACTCTTCTTGAAGATGCTTTCTTAAACTTTAAAACTATCCTTACTCATGAAAATAATACATGTAAATGGTATGACAATACTTTCAAACAACTTTAGCTAAAAAGGGTCCATGTGGTAGAACAAGTATCAACCATCAACTAGTGATATGAATTATGACAATATCAACAGTAGAGACAACAATAATCAATTCAAGATATATAGAATTTAAAATAAGAGATTTTTGGGTAAAAACTCTAGCTTTGATCATACTTTGAGGTAGGGCGTGAGAAAGAATATGATATAGCCTTGCATACCTTTAAATGCTCGAAATACCGAAGAAGAATCTGATCTTGAAAGGAGAAGGACCACAAAAACCTTTTTGGAGATGAGTTCTCTCAAAAACCCTAGGTTCTGACCGTAGAATCTTGCTTAGGATACATAATCAATTGTTAGTATCACTTAAATATCATGATAGTATGATTATCTTGAGATGGAAGGAGGTATATTCTCTTTGATAAATGGTGGGTCTTACTAATAATCAAGTCTTTTGAATCCTAGAAGTGAGTTCTTGATTCATGCTAGAGATAGGAAGATGATTTTGATGTTAGAATCATGAAGAGTTCCATTGATTTATGTTGTAAGATCATGGGGGATAGACTTAGGAGGGTTAAAGAGAGCTCTGTAAACTGATAGGGTTGATCTGGAGGAAGAAAAATAACATAAGAAGCATTCAAAGCAGCTTTTAAATGTGGGTCCTATCAGGGGCGGATGTAGTGTATTACCTGAAGGTTCCTGGGAACCGACTAACTTTTGCGCGAATTGCGTATTTGTATTAAAAATTCTAGTAAATATATATAAAAGAAATATGACTTGGGAACCCATTAAAAAAGTGTGTTGTTAGTTCAATGATAGAAAATAATACTTTTAAGTTTTGTTGTTCTCTTGGTCAAGGGTTCAAATCCCCTAACCACCAGGAAAGCTTTTATTTTCTCTCTTTTTAATTTGAGATGGGTGGGAACCCACAAATTTCAAATTCTGAATCCGTCTCTGGGTCCTATCCTAAAATTTAATAAGTGAAACACACCATAGTGAACACGATAATATTAAGCAGTTGATTAAAGTAAACAAATAGGATTACAGATATTGATGTTCGAGGTTTATGGCGAGTTATGTGTCATAACTTGATGGAAATGGGAATGAATAATTTTCACAAGAGGAATTTTTCAGGAATGAAAATAATTGAGGACATATTTTCTCTCATTATAGGAAAAATCAACAAATAAGGGACCACATTAAGGTTTTGACACGGTGAAAAAAATCCAATTCACTAGGGAATAAAAGGAAAACAAAAGTTTTGAAGGGCAATTTCTTAGAGCGATTACATCACCATTACGAGTTAATTACATAATTGCTTGTATCATTTGAAAACTTGATATGTACAAATTATACAATGAGTTTGTGCCTATGAAGTTGGCTCACTTATATTGTTTGACACATATACATATCCTAATGAATAGGCATGAGTATATTACGAGACAATCTTGAATTTGACACTTGATGAGAAAAATAGTGAAATAGAGGAATTATATGAAAAGTTTTTCATGTGTATCCAAGAAAAAGAAAGACAAAGTGAGGTCTTAACTCCATTTGGTATTTAAGAGATCATTAAGAAAGAAAAGTGAGTAGAGTTATTTAGTGTGTGGACAAAGAAACAAAAAAAATGTGCACACGAATTAATTTCATGTGATTCTCCTTTTTATTTGGGAAAGATTAATATAAGAAATTAATCTACGATGAAATTTCAAATATAAAGTGAAATAAGCATATTTTAAAATGGGAAGTGGAAGGAATAATATTATTTTTAGTATTATGACGAAATCATGAGTGTTAAAAAATATGGGATACTAAGTGAAAGCACCATGTTATGAAAGTTAACAGATTGGACTTAAGAGAAGTGAACTAATTTAAGAGGCATGATACAAATTAGCATGAAATGTCTAGATTGAATGGTCTTAGAAACTTGAAAGACTAGTTTGGTAAAATGACCTACTGATTAAGTTCTTAATTTTCATGTACCAATGCTCTGGCTCCAGCAGGGGATTCGGGGGCAAATTCGGGATCGTACTCGGGTAGTTGGCGAAAGTATATCAACCTCTCTTCAGATAACGAGGGAATGCCTCCGCCGCATCAGCCCCAGCCCCAACATCCTCAGATTGGTCAGCCTTACGGCAATTTCTAAATATCGACGCTGACCCCCAAATCAATGCTAGGGGGGCCAATCATTCCCCTTCGCATCCTGCCTCTGAGGGCACACACCGTCTTCATCTGTCAAGCACAACCTCTTGTAGAATTAAATTAAGATTTGAGTTATGAAGAAAAATTATTTCAGATTTTTTATAGACAAATTCATAGGTTGAGAACTAAAAATATAGCTAAAGTTATATGGCGTAATAATGACATCAAGAAAGCTACTTGAGAGGCAAGTAATGACATCAAGGAAGCTACTTGAGAGATAGAAGAAGATATAAAAATTCGATACCTACACTTACTCCCATCTACATGTATGACTACTTCCTAAACTTTCAAGTTTGAAAAATATCATGTTTATTCTCATGAAGCGAGTGAATAACTTTATTTTCTTAATTTAGATTGTGTATGAGTTGAAATTGCTTCATTTATTGCCTATGGTGGCTGAATTTTTCTCATTATGGTAGAATTTATAGTGTTTGATGTCGAAAGAAGCTCTTTAGTGAAATTTGAGGCATATGAGGTCCGTGGAGGAATTTATGATGTGTAGATTCATGTGCGCACTATTTTATTGTATTTTTTGATTCACTAATAGGTCAAAAATTCTAGATAAGCCCAGAATAAATAAAACTCTACAACTTTTGAAAATCTGAAGAGAGTCAAATTTGAGGCGTTAAGAGTTGACGGTGAAAGGCAAAGGAAATTAAAAAGGTGTTTGAGTAAAAATTTAGGATGACCTTGTGAACATAAAGTTAAAGCCACAAATGCAATTCAAGGAAGAGAGAATGTAGTGTCCTTGAAAATTTTGAATTAGGTTTAATATTTTTCGCACACTAACAAATATAGAATATTTATTTTTATACCAATGACGACAAATTAAGAAAAATATTATTCGGACATGTTATTACTTATATTAATACTTATATGACATAGTTCGAGTATGGATATTTAATTATATTCAAAATTGGAGAGAAGTTTTTTCTTAAAAAAAAAAAAAAAAGAAGATGCATTGCACAAAAATGCAAGAACCAAAATTTCACCCCTCAACACATGACCTATATGTCATGAAGTGAGATTAAAGAAGTCAGCCCCATTTCTTTATTATTATATTGATTGCTGGTCCAAAACATACATCCCCATCATAAGTCTTGAAATAAACATCAACAGAAGCTAAACAAAAACTCGCGGTCGTTCTCTGGGGTTCTCGTCCAAGACCAAATCCCATTACATCCAAGGCAAGTTTTGGCCAATATTTTGTGTTAGTAATGTTAGTTAATACCTATATTAACACCATTATATATTTGGAATAGTTAGATTCCAACAAGAACTTCAAGAACACGCCCAAGAACTCAAGTTGGGATTGATTCGAAAGAAGTAATTCCTCTACCCAATACTTGAGTGTAATTATGGATTATGTATTTGGATTTAGTTTGAGTTTTACATTAACTCTTAAAATGGATGTTGATGAACTAGGATTTATATGAAAGAGGAAGAAGATGAATAGTGTCGGGTTTATATGAATGATGTTGCTACTAGACCCATAACTCATATAATGAATGAACTGGAGTTAAAAATTGATGAACTACTTTAATGGAAATAATATAGTTTTTCCTTGTAAACCTCGAGAATTATGCCTAAGTGTTGGACACTTGATTGATTAAATTAGTATTTGTGTGGTACTTAGTTGATGAATATGAGTTTGTTTATGTAGATTGAAATCATTTGGGTCGCATAACTCATTTTTTGATATTTGAAGCTAACGATTGGTAATGTAAAGACTACGTTGAGGTATATCGAGTCTTTCTATTTACTTGTGTACTTTCAAATTTATTTTTGAACTCAAATGATAATGTTAATGCCATCTCATGCAGGGGACAAATTTGCATGGTTTACTCTTTGGTTGGGATTAAGATGATAATATGCATTAATGGCTAAGTATAAAGTTATAAAATTATTTAAAGCTTTTTACATGATTCTTGTTGTTATTACGCAACACACTATACTATATACTAGATTTCTTGTAACTTATTTGATTATAAATTCATAATATACTTTTTATGGAATTGGTGAAATCACTCTCTTGATTTGCATTATATAAGTGAAACTGTAAACTTGATTTAGTGAAAGAGATTCGTCCTAAAGCCATAATTTGAGGAAATAAAAGTAAACAAGTTTTTTACAAAATTTTAATATTGATTTGCTATTTGTTCGAGGGAATGACTCCCGTGGGTTCTATACCCTGATGTACCATTGCTCATTTGGTTGAGGGGATAACAAGGTGCGTGGGTTCTGTACCCTGTGTATCATAGCCCATCTGGTAGAGAAAGTATGTCATACCTAACAGATGGAATCCTGAGTATACACATCACATATGGATATGAGACTTAAGATATGGACATTGAAATCGTGGAGTAATATGATACTTGAAATGTTTTAGAAAGATCCTAAACATGTTCTAACTGGTGCTTCTTCCGTGCTTTGATAAATTAAATTTTTTACTTGGTTTATCTCTCATGTATATCTATAAACTGTATTCATGTTATATGCTTTGATGAATTAAACTTCATATATAATCCATCTCTCATGCACTTGATATTTTCTCTATATATCTGGATAACTCTTGCTTCATCAGGAACTGTGGCTATGACGCATATCTGAGTATTTTAATACTTAGGCATCATTTGTTTAAATGATGTTAGGTCTAGCAAACAGTCAGGTGCAGGATGGTCAACACATGAGCTAGAATTCCAACAGGTTCTTACTTTTGGTGAGCCCACATTTGAGATCGTATGATTTACATAGTTGTATTTTAATTTTTTCATAACATTAGTTAGCCTCACAACTTTATTATTTCATTCGTAGCTTCATAGAGGCTTCATAAATATACTTGTATTACTTTTTGTTGGAACAAGCTAATTAACTTGGTAAGGGTATCTCAGACCTTTACAAGTACTCAGTAATTAGTTAGAAAAGTTGTTAGTTTGTCAAGTTAGTTAGTGATTGGTTACTTAGTTATCTAATCTCACTTTTACTTAAACTCTATATATAGATTATATGATAAGTGTGCAACGACAACTTAAATACACAATGCAAGAAAGCTTCTTCTGCTACTACTCTACTGCTTCTGTTCTTCTTCTACTTTACTGCTTACATTCTCCCTTCCTCTCTTCTTTCTCGTTAGATTGAATCATATCCTCAATCATGATCTAATCAATTTCATAGTATCAGAGCATATGAACTTTCTCTCAAAATTCTCTTTTCTCAATTTTGGAAATCTTTGGGGACTATTAAATTCCGCTAAATAGTCTCGATGAACAAATCTTCAAGATTCGGCTTTCTTGTAATCAATTTAATCAAAGATTTGAGAAATTCAAAGGCAAAATCTGTGAAATTAGTGAACGATCAAGACGATCTATCTCTATCAATGGCAGTGGAACATCACAAATAGGGTTGGAAGGAAATCAACCAGTTCTGGGTACAATTATTGCTGACCACAATCACCCTCTCAATTTGCATGCTTCAAATATAACTGGCATAGAGATTACTCTTTGTAGAGTAGGTCCATGTGTATTGCCTTGCTAGGAAGAAATAAGTTAGGGTTTCTGAATAGAACTTGAAACGAAGAGAGCTTTAGGGAAGTACTTTGAGCACAAAGGGAGAGGGTTAATGCCATAGTGGTTTCCTGATTGAAGAATATTATAGCTAGTAATCTACTTGGTGGAGTAGTTGATGCATCAAGTGCTTGGATGTATGGAAGAATTAAAGAAAAGATTTGATAAAGTCAATGGCTCCAGAACCTATAACCTGTACAAAGACATTGTCTCTGTAACTCAAGGTACTTCCTCTAATACATATACCTATAACCTGTACAAAGACATTGTCTCTGTAACTCAAGTTACTTCCTCTATAGCTATGTATTTCACAAAACTTCAAGATCTATGCATGAGTTTGACTCTATTGTTGTCACACCCCAAAACTAGGATAGGACACAACTGACGCTCGAATCTAAATTGATCGAGAAGCCGGCTACATAACATTTGTAACTATGACACTTAGAACAACTAGGCCACCTTTCATGATCAACTAAAGAAGGAATTTGACCCATAAGGTTCAACAACCATAAATACACAAATGGAATGCCGATAAGACTACAATAACTAAACTGAGCAACAAAAAGCTGATGAGGACACACAATAGAACTAAACTGTACTAACTAGCCTACATAAGTCTGTAAATAGTAGAAAACTGAAATGCACGGGACAGTGCTGTAATGCCCCGGAAACTCAAAGACTAGATCCGGGACTTAAATCAGAAAATCTGAAAATATACAAAAAAGCCTCAAAATGACTCACCTAACGACTCGTTAGGTCAATTATGGGAACGGGGGTTGAGAAATGGAATGGTGGTGTCAGTGTACCTAACAAATTTCACCAAAAGTTGTGGTCCTCCACCACGACCCGTTAGGTGCCTCGTGGTAAGGCCTGAGTCATAAGTTAAGGAGTTAGGCAGTGTACCCCACGAGTCCTCACCACGACTCATTATGTGTGACCACGAGTCGTGGTGTCACCCGTGGGAAGCTTTAGGGTTTTGGTCAATGTGGTCCAGGACAGGTGACTACGAGTCGTGGTCATTCACCATGACTCGTTAGTGGTGACCATTAGTCATTTTTGGGCAATGTACTCAACGAGTGTGACCACGACCCATTAGGTCACCCGTGAGGACTAACAATCAGTTTTTCTGTGTGATTTTCTAAGGGTTCTTTAGTAATTTTCTACTCTCCTAAACTTTAAACTACATCATTTTAGACATAATTTCATACCTATTAGTGGGAATGAACGGCCTCTCCCCTCATTCCCCACGTACATTCTTAGAAAACATCGAAGAGTTCTCTCAAGAACTTTTAGAGTAAGGTCCAGGGTTCTTCATTCATCTCAGAAATTCAAGTTTCCTCCTCAAGGGAATTCTTAGAAAGGTATGTGGGAATTCAACAAGGGGATTGTTCTTCCTTTGTGTTCCCTAAAACTCTTCCTCAGTTCACTATCAGTTCTAGCCCTGAATTTTTGATTGTGAAGATATTGCTATCAAACCTTGTTTAACTCTTAAGGAATATTATTATATGCTAATTTTGATGTTTTCCACCAATTTTTAATTAGAATGATGTATGTTGAATGATGTATGTTCCGCTGAATGTGAATTTTAGCCCTAACACTTGAAAACAGAAACTAGAATCCTGCATAAGTATTGAATTCTCGAAATTTCTTGAATCTTTCAGATTTGGGGGTTTCTATAATAGTTGCATGTGTTAGAAACTCAATCAAATATATGTTATATAATTTCATTCAGAAAGTTTATATACTCATAAATGTCAGCCTAGTCTCAGTCAGATTTTTAGCAACCTCCGGGTTGACCAGAATAATGTCAGTTGATCAATTTGAATACAGAAATTCCCAAGGTGTCAGTATCACCTCCCATTTATCAGAATCAGAGTTAGAACTTAGTTTTATTGGTCCACTAGGCGGTCATGACACTTTAGACAGAAAACTCTAACTAGCCGTAGGACCCCAATCAAATTACAATTTGTTCTTAGACGGTTACAACGCTTCTAGATAAGCAGCTCTGACTAGTCTAGAACCTAGTTTCTGAATCTGGTCCGATAAGACTCTTAGGGTGCTTTCCGTTATGTATCCCTGACTAGTCTTGGACCCCGATTTTAAGCTATCAGCTTAGTATTCAGTTTAGGTAATCTAGTGGGAGCAGGACTTAGCACCGAGCGGACCGGGGTTCCAGCGCACCCAGGTTCTCAGAAATATGTTGTCAGCGTACGTAATAGTATTTATTGGCTTGATTGTCCCTAGACTTTTGTGATCACCCAGTTCATGCCTCTATACCTTAGCAAGGTATATTGGGTCCTACCGGTGGGGCGTACACATCAGACTCCATGTGTAGCTCATGTAGTTATATGTCAGTTACAGACTCTCCCACTAATCGGTTCAGTTCAGTCTCAGATTAGTCAGTTCAGTTCAAATCAGTTTAGCGTAGTATCTCAAACTCAGTATTTCAGACTTAGGGCATGTCTTTGACCACCAGACAGGGTCATCTTGACCATCTCAATTTATTTTAGTTATTCAACTCTGTATATCAGTTGGTCATTGCATGTCATTTTTTCAATTCAGTGTTTATGTTCAGTTATGTTTTCTCCTGCTTGCTTAGTACATTCAAAGTACTGACGCATACTTTTATGTTGTATCGTTTCATGATACAGCCGCAGGTGCTCAGACTTAGTGTCGTTAGTCGCCGCAGTTCAGATCCTCCTCAGCAGTAGTATGAGTGTTCATATTTTGAGGGCGTTATTTGATTTCTTCAGTCATTTCATTACTTTCAGTTAGTCATTAGAGTTAGCTAGGGGATTATCCCAGCAACTCATCAATTAGATGGCTTTTAGACACAGACTTGATTTCAAACTATTAGCATTGTTCAGTTGTTTTATACCTTATGTTTTAGTTTTAGTTTTTCATAAAGGTTTTTATATTATTATTTCAAAGCTTCGTGTATGCATGTTTTACTTAGAATACCAGTGAATGATAGACCAAGGGTTGACTTAGGGTTACTTGTGACTCCAAGTACCGTGTTTCGTCTAGCGTGTAGAGTCGAGGTGTGACAAATTTGGTATCAGAGCCCTAGGTTTAGAGTATGCTTGGAATGTCTAAAAGTCGCATCGAGTAGAATCCTTTTCATGGCTGTGAAGCGCGTCACACTTATGACGAGGAGGCTATGAGATGTTATTAGGAAAACTCTCCTTTGGTCATACTCTTTATCGTGCGTAAAAGTTCAATTACAGAAACATCCTTCTAACTCGTGCTATATTTTGTTTCAATGAATCATGCCTCCCAGAAGCGATAATGGAAGAAGGGCCGATAACGCCAAAAGACCTGCCCCACCAGCCCCGTAACCCCTCATGATGACACAGTGTCCACCGAAGAGTGTAGAGCGGTTATCCAGCTGCTTGCTCGAACAGTCACCAATCAGGTGACCAACAAGTAGTACCAATTAAAACAACGGATCTGGAACAGCTGCTAGGGTGCGGGACTTCACCTGTATGAACCCTCCATCTTTTCAAGGATCCAAAGTGGGGGAGGACCTCCAAGAGTTCATAGAAGAGATTCGAAAGATTACCCGTATTATGGGTTTTAGCTCCTCTGAGAGTGCTGATCTGGATGCCTACCAGCTAAAAAGGGTAGCCCAAGTCTGGTACGAATAGTGGAAAGAGAGGCAGCCAGTGGGAGCAGGACCAATGGAGTGGGAGGAGTTCAACACGACCTCCCTAGACAGATTTTTCCCAAGGGAGCTCCGAGAAGACAAGGTAGCGGAGTTTATGAACTTGAGGCAAGGGAATAGAATAGTGAAGGAGTATGCTCTAGATTTTACCAGGCTGTCTAAGTACGCTCCAGAGATGGTAGCCAAGCCAAGGGCTCGCATGTTGAAGTTTGTGAACGGAGTGCCGAACCTGGTCCTCAAAGAGTGTAGGACAGCGATGCTGATTAGGGATATGGACCTATCCAGCCTAATTGTCTATGCCTAGCAGACTGAGGCAAAAAAACTGAAGGATATGGAGCGAAAGAACAAATGGGTAAGGACTGGCCAGTCAGATCATGGCCATCAGAGGCCTAGCGGTAGTAACTGCCCACAATAACAGCAACAGATAGCCCCAGCACCCAGCTCAACCAGCGCCCCAACCTTCCGGTCCCGCCAGGATCGGAGGGGAGGAGCATCTGAATCTTAGTCTCAAAGCTACAGTGTAGGTAATAGATATCCAGCTTGTCCCAAGTGCGGCAGGAACCACCTCGGAGAGTGTCTTCAGGGTCGAGAGGGCTGCTTTGGTTGTGGAAAGGTTGATCATTGGCTAAAAGATTGCCCGTCAGTAGGACAGGGAAGAGCACAATCCACCTCATCATCAACTCCAGCAGGACGACCAACTCAGCTAGCCAGCACCTCAGGTACGAATGGAGGTCAGTGCCAAAATTGATTTTATGCATTGTATTCCTGTTAGGATCAGGAGAGCTCACTTAATGTAGTCACGGGTATGTTACTTCTCTTTCATCTGGACGTGTATGCCCTCCTAGATCCAAGACCCACCCTTTCATTCGTAACTCCCTATGTAGCAGTCTAGTTCAATATCACTCCAGAGGTCCTCTTAGAACCATTCTCGGTCTCTACCCCTATTGGAGAATCAATTAGAGCTAGCCGGGTGAATAGAAAATGCCCAGTCTAATTCCTGAATAAAGTCAGTTCAACTGATCTCGTAGAGTTAGACATGGTCGATTTTGACCTTATCTTCTGCATGGACTAGTTACACTCCGGTTATGCTTCATTTGACTGCAGAACTAGAGTTGTCAAGTTTCAGTTCCCTAATGAGCTAGTGTTAGAATGGACGAGTAGTAGTTCAGTGCCTAAGGGTCAGTTTATTTCCTACCTTAAGGCCCAGAAGCTCATTTCTAAGGGATGTATTTATCATCTAGTTCGGGTCAAAGATTCCAACTCTGAGACCCCAACCATCCAGTCAGTTCCAGTGGTCAGCGAGTTCCCAGATGTATTTCCTGAGGATCTTCCTGGAGTTCCCCCTAAATAGGAAATTGACTTCAAAATAGACCTCCATCTAGATACTCAGCCCATCTCCATCCCTCCTTACAAAATGGCTCCAGCTGAGCTTAAGAAGTTGAAGGAGCAGTTAAAAGATCTTCTTGACAAGGGTTTTATCAGACCCAGTATCTCTCCCTGGAGGGCTCTAGTACTATTCGTGCGTAAGAAAGACGATACCCTCAGAATGTGCATAGATTACCATCAGCTGAACAGAGTCACAGTAAAAAATAGGTATCCCCTACCCCGAATTGATGACCTATTTGACCAACTTCAGGGAGCCAGTTGTTTCTCGAAGATAGATATCAGGTCGGGTACCATCAGCAAAGGATAAGAGAGTGTGACATACCGAAAATAGCATTCAGAACTCGATATGGTCACTACGAGTTTGTGGTTATGTCCTTCGGGCTAATGAATGCTCCCGCAGCCTTTATGGACTTGATGAACAAAGTCTTCAAGAAGTATCTGGATATATTCATCATTGTATTTATTGACGATATTATGGTATACTCCAGAAATGAGGAAGAGCATGCTAACTATTTGAGGATAGTGCTTTAGACACTCAGAGACTGTCAGCTGTTCGCCAAGTTCAGCAAGTGTGAATTCTAGTTGAAGTACGTGACTTTATTGGGTCATGTGGTCTCGAGTGAGGGAATACAGGTAGATCCCCACAAGATAGCAGCAGTGAAATATTGGCCCAGACCTACCTCTCCTATGGAAATCAGGAGTTTTTTGGGTTTAGCGGGTTATTACTGACAGTTTGTGTAGGGCTACTCCTCTATAGCATCTCCTCTGACTAAGTCAACTCAAAAGAAAGTGAAGTTCCAGTGGTTGGATGCGTTTGAGAAGAGTTTCCAAGAGTTGAAGACTCGACTCACTACCGCTCCAGTTTTGACCTTGCAAGAGGGAACATATGGGTTGGTTGTCTATTGTGACGCTTCCAGAATTGGACTCGGTTGCATTCTGATGCAGAGGGGCAAGGTGATAACCTATGCCTCTAGACAGCTCAAAGTTCATGAGAAGAACTATCCAACTCATGACTTGGAGTTGGCAGCGGTGGTGTTTGCGCTTAAAATATGGAGACATTACCTATACGGGGCTCACGTGGATGTGTTCACAGATCACAACATCCTTCACTATATGTTCAGTCAGAAGAACCTAAATTTTCGTGAGAGAAGGTGGTTGGAGCTATTGAAAAACTACGACATAAGTGCATTGTATCACTCGGGCAAAGCCAATGTGGTGGCTGATGCACTAAGCAGGTTGTCTATAGGAAGCATAGCTCATGTTGAAGAGGGAAAGAAGGAAATGGTAAAAGATATTCACAGACTAGCTCGGTTGGGAGTATAGTTGGTGGATTCAGCCGAGGGTGGAGTGGTAATGCATAGTGGGTTAGATTCCTCTTTGGTAGTTAAAGTGAAGTCCAGACAGGAAGAAGATCCCATCTTACTCAAGCTTAAGGAAGAAGTTCTTAGAAAAGAAATAGAAGTTTTCTCCAAAGGGGGAGATAGGATGCTCCATTACTAGGGAAAATTGTGTGTACCAGATGTTGGTGAGTTGAGACAACATATACTGGCTAAAGCACACAACTCAAGATACTCCATTCACCCTGGTGCTACTAAAATGTACCGCGATCTACGGGATATTTACTAGTGGAACGACATGAAGAGAGACATCGCTGAATTCGTAGCCAAGTGCCTGAATTGCTAACAAGTCAAGATAGAGCGTCAAAGAATAGGAGGCATGAATCAGGATATCACCATACCCACATGGAAGTGGGAAGAAGTGAACATGGACTTCATTACAGGTCTATCTCGGACGTCGGCAACATGACTCCATTTGGGTAGTAGTTGATCGGATGGCTAAGTCAGCACATTTCCTCCCAACTAAAATGACGGATTCAGGTGAGGACTATGCTAGAATTTACATCCGAGAGTTGGTCAGTCTTCATGGGGTGCCATTATCTATCATTTTAGACAGAGGAACTCAATTCACCTCACACTTCTAGAAGTCTTTTTAGAAGGGACTAGGCACTCAGGTCAAGCTTAGCACGACTTTTCACCCGCAGATAGATGGGCAAGCTGAGCAAACTATTCATACCCTGGAAGATATGTTGAGAGCGTGCACGATCGATTTTAAGGGAAATTGGAACGACCATTTGCCTCTTATCAAGTTTGTGCATAACAACAACTATCACTCTAGCATTCAGATGGCCTCGTTTGAGGCACTATATGGTAGAAGGTGTAGATCTCCTATAGGGTAGTTTGAGGTTAGTGAAGCTACCTTGATAGGGCCAAACTCAGTGTACGAGGCAATGAAGAAGGTTCAACTCACCCGAGAGAGATTGAAAGTGACGACGCGAATCCGCGCATACCGCAAGTAATATAGTGACTCTTTTAAAGAACCGGAATGTTGAACCCACAGGGACTGGACCCATTCCGCTAACTATCCATTTCAAGTGTGATATTAAATACCAAAAATGTTGATTATATAATTTTTCAAGGGAGATTAACTAAGTCGAATTGTGGTCAATGAAATATTCCGAATTCAGCTCTAGGAGCAACATAGAGTTAAAACCAGATAATCATGAGCTATTACGAATTGCAATGGGTTAAGTATGAAACTATCGATTGTCATCTCACATAATTAGAATTGCATGTTCATGGCCTTTTGAGCCTCTAAACACGACA
>JACEIK010002508.1:139744-168521 GCA_018107945.1 Datura stramonium
GTTCTATCTATGACAAAGTCAAAATTGTTATATATCATGTGAGTAAAAGAGCATCCCTCCAAATAGTGAGGGGCACACAATCATAAGGATTTGGTGCATCTTTGATTGCTATATTACATATGACTCATGTTGGCCCAAATATATCTTATTGAGTTGGTTCTAGAAGCTAAGTGATTTCAACTTGTGACCTTTGAATGTTGATCTTATATGCATATTGAATGGATTGTTAGAGCGTGATAAACTTTTCTAATGACATTGAGTGTAAACAGACCTATTCATAGGGTTAATTTTGTGATTGAACTTGAGTAGGGAAAGTAGTAGATTGTTCGAGGATTAACATAGTTTAAGTATGGGGTGGTGATATAGGGCGTTTACCATATTTTACCCATATTTAGCTATGTATTGAGAATAACTTATGTGTGTTTTCTTTGGTTCTATATGATATTTTTCAAAAGGAGTTAACACACATGATTAGATGTTTGCAGGGATTAAAATGATATATTTGGACTTATTTGTGATTCAAAAGGAGCAAGCGCCATAGGATAATAGAAGATGGAATCATGCAGGAACATATGTGCAAGGTCCTGTGCAATGCACAGGAAGAACCAGACACCAAGAGGCGCGACGTTGCTCCATATTGGTGTATGCAATTGTTATACCCCGAAAGCCCTAAGATTAGACCCGGGAGTTGAAACGGAGAAAATAAAAATTTCTGCACCAGGTCATAGGACGAGTCATCTAGTGACCATGAGAAACCCCACATGTCGTTAAGTGACCCGTGAGGAAAGGCTGAGACTTTGGTGGAAATTTTGGTTTTTGGGTGACCACGAGTTATGGTCACATCAGGAGTCATCATGTCAGCCATGGTCAAGGATGATATGCAGGAAGAAGAAAATCGATAGTGCACCTAACGGGTCATCACCACGACTCGTCGGGTATACCACGACTCGTGGTGTCCCCCATGGTGACTCTCAAGAGAATTTTGGTAGTAAAGGTGATGAGAGGATACCATGAATCGTGGTCACTGGTTACGATCCATTTAGTCTCTCATGGTAACCAGTGAAGATGGAGTCCAATGAAGGCGACGATTGGCAGACCACGAGTCGTGGTCCAAGGCACTAGTCGTCCAGTACCTCGTGGGGACTAGCAGTATATATTTTCCTGCAAATTTATTAAGAGATTTTTCGTAATTCCTAAGTTCCTAAGGCCTAAATTACGTTGTTTTATGCTTAGAATAGAGTGTTTTAAGAAGGGCTAAGCCATCCTAAGCCTATCCTAATTCATGCATGCAATTTTAGAAGTTTGAGAGGTGATCAACCCTAGTTCTACAAAGTTTTTCCTTAATTCTCTCTGGGAAATCAAGGAAGTGGTAAAATCAGATCCCTTCAGGTATGTAAGGCTATGAATGGGTGAAATTGTCAACATCCATGCCCAATTCCCTCTCAATTCATGATGTTCTAATTGATGATTCCATGGGATTTTTACCCAATGCATGAATTCCTAAGTTTCAATCATGGGTATGATCTAAGAATGTTTTAAATGTTGAATTATGATTAATGGGTAGATTTTGAAATGTTTTAAATTATAAATTATGCTTTCAAGTTTTCTAAACCATGATGCCCATCCATGAATGTTCATGAAAGTTGAGATCTAGGAGATATATGTTCAAGAATGATGAGATATTTATGAAGAAAGATGATTTCAAAATACCCATGTTTATTTTCATGTTTTCAAAGTGAATCAAGTTGATTTCAAGCATGTTAGAGTTTTGGGCAAGCCCATATGATCAAGTATGTCTTATTATTTCATGAATTAGCTTACCACATGGTTTTGGAGTCAAGACTCCTATTATTTTTAGCTTGTGGTATGGTTTGAGTCAAGGCTCCTAATGTTATGATTTCAGATTGCATGTATGTTACCATTTAGCTTCGTTACTAGATGATGATCAGGTTCGTTGAAAAACGATGGAGAGCATATGCATGTTTTTTTGGAGTAGTATCTAGTACCAAGTATACTAAGGGTCAGTCAACCCTATGCCTCAGAACTACGCACCAACATAGGTATGTTCAGATTATTTGGGGCCTCTCTTGTCAGCTTCCCCTACCCCCAAGGGGCCTTCAACTTGATATCAATATCATGTTAGCATCCTTAGCCCTGAAAAAAAGCTTTGGATGACTCTGCCCACTTGAGTTTGATAGTCGAGACCACATAAGCTTTATCGTGGTAATGTTGGTTATATGAAGAGTCTCCCATTATTCCTCATAATTTTAGTTATGCATGTACATCAGTCATGATATTATGTTTTCAACATGTTTGACCCAATGTTCAGCTTTACTTATGATTATCAGTTTTCAAGTTTGGGTCATTTGATTCAGTTATGATGTTTAGTTATGTTTAGATCATGATTTCATAAAATAGCATGCAAGTCCTACTCTAAGAATCTTATCTTGATTATGTTATATTATATGCATGATTTATGATCTTACATACCTTGCATACTTGGTACATTCCACGTACTGACCACATACTCTATGCTATATCATTTCATTATACAGGCTTCGATATCTAGACTCAGTCCCGAAGCTAGTCAGACTTTCGGAGTTAGCACTTCCTAGCCTCAGTTGGTGAGTCCTCATCTTGTGAGGGCCCTTCTTATCAGTTGTATTTCATCTTTTCAATTTTTAGACTATAGTGAGTTAGTTGGGGTCTTTTTCCATCAAATCGTCAGTATTAGAGGCTTTTTTGGACATAGTTGTATTCAGCTTTAGACTCATGTATGTATTCAAATGTTATGTTTTGTGTAGACTTCCTCTATGTTATTCATGTTGATCTTCCGCTTATCTATGACTGAGCTAGATGTATGTTCATGCCATGGGTCGACTTGGAGCCTCTAGGGATTTCTTGTCCCGTGTCTCGATCTAGCCTATGTTCAGGTTATGACAAACTTAATATCAGATCATTAGGTTTTGAAGTGTCCTAGGGTGTCCGAAAACCGCATTAAGTAGGGTATTTTTCATGGGTGTGAAGCGCGCCACACTTATTACGAAGAGGCTACGAAAATGTTCCCTTCTTTCTTGATCTATGTCGTGCGGTGAAATATCTCTCTATCCTTCTAACTCGTGCTATACGCGTTTGCAGAATTGATGTGTTGTGAATTTGCAGCACTTTCGATACTCAAAACTAAATAAAAAAGCATGGACTTAGGTATATTTATATGGATATGAGATACTTTTCTTGTGTTTTCAGGTAAACATAGGTGTTGGAATAAGATTGTGCAAAAGAAGCTTAAAAGAGCAGAAACTGAGCCAAAATGACAGTCTCAGTACGAGTTGTATATTGATGGTACGAATTGTACTAAGACTTGTGAAAATATTCAGAAGGATGAGCTAAGAAAGATGCAATTCACGATTCACATTACGAGCCGTATGATCAAGGTATGAGTCATAACTTCAAGTCATGGAAATGCTTAGAGAAATTGCATAAAGGCTGAGTCTGGGTACGGATGACTATAGTACGAGTCGTGAAGGCAAGGTACGAGTCATATCAACACACTCGTGACAAACTTTATAAAAATTCAAAGTCTTCAGATTTAAACCACGGAAGTTCAGTACGACTCATAGGAAGTTGGTATAAGTTGTACCAATGCCTAACACTTAGTTAGATTTCAGCAAATTAAATACCTATGGATAGCAGGTACGACCCGTACAAGCTTGCTACAGGTCGTAGGTTTGGTCATGGATTGAGCGGCAGAAGATATGGAAGTTTACCCTGTTAGCTTAGGAAAAGGATTTTTATGTTTGTATAAATAAGTTTTATGTTTTAATTTCATGGGAGAAGAGGAGATTACATCAGAGATTGTTAGTGTTTCATGAGAGAACATAGAATTGAGTTGATTAACTTGTGATCAACCTTTTCTTGATTTTCTTCTTGATCTTGTGAACTGTTCTTGATAAATTCCAGATTTAATCAACGAAGGTTTTCTCTCATCTACGATTGTAAGTACTGATCTATGTATTTACTTATGCAAACAAATCACAATCTTGCAACTATGAGAGGCTAAAACCTCCATAGCTAGGGTTGTGGGAACCATGGTGGATTAACAAGCTAGGGTTACATAAAAGTGATTCAAAACCAATGCAAAACACTTGTATTGTATTCTCTTAATGCTTAAACGTTTCTTAACGTTGTACAACATTAGGACATGCCCGAATTCTTTACTTGCTTAGGTCTAAGAGGTAGACATTAGGAAAAGAGAACTACAACAAAGCCTTAATCTTGATGATTATTGGATTAACTTGAGTTGCGGTCGCATGATAGTTAAATTTGGGACATATTGATAACGGTTAAATTGCAATTTCTCATGAGACCTAGTCGGGTGATTAAGTATAGTCATTCAATAGGGACTGGTCGGTCGTTTGAATGAACCTAAGTTATCAGTTCTACAAGTAAGCATTTATGGTTATCACGTATGTATATCCGAAGCAGTTATGAACCCATGGAGAACACAAAACCCTAGTTATCTTTCATTCTTGATTTCAACTAAAGCTTTAACTGTGTTTTTAACTATTATTTTCTTTAGAACCTCCCTTTTTGGAGTAACTGCCTAACAAGTTCACTTACTGGCTTTAGTCTAGCTCTTCCCTATTCCCTGTGGGTTCGACCCCAACCTCTTTGTTGGGTTCTTTATTGACAATGTCCGCTTTATACTTCGGTAGGAAGTATGGTTTGAGCGTTATAAAAAAGTGGCGTCGTTGCTGGGGAATACGGTTAAGACTAGATTATTTGCTTGTATTTTACTTTTTGGTAGTTATTTCCTTAATTACATTTTCCTTTTGTTTTTTATACCAACAAGTTGTTTTCCGGTGAATGCCAAGAACTTGGAGTAGGAGATACCCTTATTCCATTGAATCCATAAATTGAACGAAAACTTCACAAGATGGAAAACCAAGATCAAAGAGATGCCTGCATAGCTGAAGAAGCTAGGCAAGCCGAGTTAGCTCGGCAAGCCGCACTTTAGGATGCGGAAGATGTTAGAGAAGAAGTAGTGAATGTTGGTTGACACGAAGGGGCAATAGAGGTTATATACTTTCCCCTCAGTTCTTCGATGATGAGGACCCAGACATTGATGAAGTTGGGTCTATTGGAGCAATTGTGCCACCACCACTGCCTATTGGGGCCAAATTTGATATCACGAGCACTATGATCCAATTGCTAAACATGAAAGGGGTGTTCAGTGGTCATGCAGCGGATGACGGCAACCTGCACTTGATGAACTTCGTAGGAATATGCAAGGTATACAGGTTGCCCGGAGTAATCCAGGATGCCATACGGCTCAGACTTTTCCCCTTCTCTCTATTAGGGGAAGCCACTTTATGGTTATCAGAGTTGCCCAAAGACTCCATAGCCAACTGGAGGGAACTCAAACAGGCCNCGACAAATCAAGACAGAGGCACTTCATGAAACCTGGTTGAGGTTCAAAAAGAAGTTGACAAAGTGCCCAAACCATAAGATCCCATATGACAGTTTGTTGGAAAATTTTTACAG
Organism: Datura stramonium; assembly: GCA_018107945.1. Classification (NCBI taxonomy): domain Eukaryota; kingdom Viridiplantae; phylum Streptophyta; class Magnoliopsida; order Solanales; family Solanaceae; genus Datura; species Datura stramonium. The sequence goes on from JACEIK010002508.1 coordinate 145,289, forward strand.
GTCTTTGAATAATAGCACCAAAGATGTAGCAGACACGGTGGCAGGAGAAGCATTGATAAGTCACACCTGGGAGCAAGTTGCTACTATCCTTGATAGGGTGACCAAGAAGAATAAGGCATGGCACACGAGGGAGGCTGATGCAGCGGTCGATACATATGATGTTGGTTTGACTACAGACCAACGAAGGAAGGAAGAAGAACGTAACCAAGAGTTGGCTTACATGCGTACTTCATTGGATTTTCTTACAAAGCACATCATGGGAGAATGAGCCAAAACGGTAAATGCAGTGGGAACTCAAGGAATAGAACTGGGAGCAGATCACTCGGATTCTAAGGAAGAGGCAAATTTCCTGAATAGCCAAGTGGTGGGTTTCCGAGTCAAAGCCCAAGAATCTGACAAGACAATTGGTGCCAAGTTTTTGGAAACAAAGGTCGGAACCAATACAGAGAAAACTTCAACCGAAACGGATACAGAGATAGAAGCCGCGGTCGTGAGCGAGATGGTGAATGGAGAAGAAACGATGGATATCGCAATGACCGGGCTGGAGTTTATGTGCCTCCTAATGCACGAGAAGGGGAGTCTAAGTTGGAGAGCATGATGGCCGAAATGCTCAAAAAGGTGAGGTCCACTGATGATCAATTGAAGGATATCCGTAGTGACATATCAAGTATGGTTCAGAAAGTGGAATCTCATGCTACCGCCATCAAGCAGATCGAACATCAACTTGGGAAACTGTAAGCATCAATGAACCCTAGACAAAAGGGTACACTACCTAACAACACCGTCCAAAACCCAAAGAACGATGGCCATTGCATGGAGGTGATGACTAGGAGTGGTAAGCCACAGTTCACCCCCTTTTCCGATTGTAGTTGAACGGAAGAAAGAGAACATCATTGAGGAAATTGATAAGGGTGTTGAGATGGAAAGTGTTGAGTTCCAGAGGCCCCAATAGAGGAGAAGGAACCTGACATTGATCAAGGAGCAACTCAAGTGCACAGAGCTATCCAAGACCACCGCCACCGTTCCCTCAAAGAATGAAGAAAAAGGCAGAAATGGTAAGTTCCAAAAATTCCTTTCGATGCTTAAACAACTATCTGTGAACATACCATTGGTAGAGGAATTGGAACAAATGTTGGGATATGCAAAGTTTATGAAGGACTTGGTGACGAAGAAGAGATCCATGAGCTATGAGTCGGTAGACAATTTACATCACTGTAGTGCCATAGCTACACAGGTCTTGGCTCAAAAGAAGGAAGATCCAGGTGCTTTGACTATACCGTGCACAATTGGCAGTATCGAGTTTGCATGGGAACTTTGTGATCTGTGAGAAAGAATCAACTTGATACCCTTGGTAGTGTTTAAGAAATTGGGCTTGGGAGCCCCCACACTGACCACTATGCTGCTACTGATGGCCGATAGAACTGCTAAAAAGATAGTGAGGATCCTATTCGATGTACTTGTCAAGGTAGACAAATATATATTCCCAGCAGACTTCGTGATTTTGGATTGCGTGGTTGATTATGAGGTCCCCATCATTTTGGGGAGACAATTCCTTGCAACTGGGAGGGCCCTAATAGATGTGGAGGCTGGCCTGCTAAAGTTCAGACTAAATAAAGAAGAGGTCACTTTCAACATCTGCCGGACAATGCAGCAACCCATGGAGTACAACAACACTGGAGGATGAATATGAGTCACTTGACGAATTGTGAGTAGTCAAGAGACTTGCGTTGTGCTGCGATGTTAAATCAAGGGCTTTTTGGGAGGCAACCCAAGTGGTTGCGTGGTGAAGTCTGAGTAACTGGGCCACCTACATAGTGTCACGATGTTAAATCAAGCGCTTCTTAGGAGGCAACCCAAGTTATTGAACTAATGTATGCTCAATGTGCAAGGAAAACAAAAACAGGAGGCAGAAAAACTACTGAAAAGGCAGCTGCTACGACTCTCAATACGATTCGTGACAACATCCTACAAGCCGTGGCAGCAGTCGTGGTGAGGTTCAGAGAAGTAATTCCAAGAAACGACCTACGAGTCATCATACGAACGGTACCCATATGGTACAAGTCATAAGATGCACTCATAGGTCCCTAGGTAAGTTTCTTAATTTTCTAAAGCACGGATCTAGGGGACGAGTCGTGGGGTCTTTCTACGACTCGTGGTACGAGTAGTGATGGGTCAAAAACTTCATTATTACCCGATTCGGCCCAATGTTTTTTAAAATCTACCCCTTACCTATTTACATGCCATACCTAAACCAACCCTTCTCCTATGAAAACAACACACGACCCACGACCTACACTCACCCTCCCCACACATCCGTTGCTCAAAAGCTAAGAAGAATCAAGCAATTTCTTGCTCAACCCAAGTTCTTCTCAACCCACATTTGTGATTGTTAGCCGAAGAAAGAAGCAACAAGTAAGTAGTGTATTGAATATCGAAAAATATTAACTTTCTTGAAGCTTTCACTGTAAAAACCCCTGGGAGTATTGAATTTGATCGAACAATTTTCAATAATACAATGATCAGGGATGAAAACAAATCATGAATGACTGGAAAACATCATATTTTTTCGTTGTTGGGTTGAACTTGTGAATTTAATTTTTTCTTAAAATTTGATTACAGGTAGTGATTAAAAATGGGAATGATGAGTAGTGTTTAGTTGATAAATGACATGCCTAGACCTAGGGGAAATTTGAGTACCCAAATTGTGAAAAAGGACCGCTACAAACTAAGCAAAATCGTCTAAGCCATGAAGATGGTATGAAACACAGTATGGGTCGTAGTTTGTCACTACAAGTTGTACTGAGCATTCGTACCAAAGAACTGAAAAAAGTTAATCAAAAAGTCCTTCCTACAACTCGTGGAATCGACCTACGGGTCGTGAAAAATATAGAAGAAATCATAGTTGAGGCTTCATCACATGACTCAAGGTATAAGACGTACCTTCGTGGTACGAATCGTACATGTGAGCCGTAACATATATGCAGGAGTGTTGGGTCTTCATACGAGTCATACCTTCAAGGTACGACCCGTACTGTCGACCCGTGATAAAAATCTGACATTGTTCTTTTCTTGATTTTTTTTCAAATATGGAATTCTGACTTTCGTCTCTACCGGTACAATGAAATACAAACGCAGAGAAAACAAATCAACCGCTCGGAGAACATTAATTGATGAAATGACTAAGTCGGAGTCTGAGAAAGGAGGGAACTTACCTAGTAGTTCAGTCGAAGAGCATCAAGTTGATACATCCGATAAAGATGGAACCCGGACCACTAGGGCAAAGGCAAAAGCTCAAGAGTTGCCACTGCCGCCATATCAGCCCAAGCTCCCCAGTTTGAGGAGGGAGCTAGAGAAGGTAATCAGGAGTCGATAAGCGGCTCAAATGCAGATGAGGGGCTGAGGAGGCCCAATTGGGAGAGGCAAGTGGTAGTGATGAGTCTGAAGAAGAAGAGCCTAGGGAGGCCCATACTATTTGGTGGAGAGTGCTAGGGGCCAAAGAAATTTATGAGCAGGGCATATCTCTCACCGCCAAAAACAAACCCAGGCGGAGCATTCAGGAAGAACCGCAGATCCTCACAAACTCACTGAATGATGTTGAGGGGATGAAACGGATATTTAGCTTATATGGCTTTGAGTATATGGACAAGACTCCATCTCAGTACACCCCAGAGATAGTCCGCGAGTTCTATGCAAACTACTTGGCAACCATGGAGGAAAAGGCCAAGAAGGGGCAGAAAGTGAAAGATCAGCCTAGATTGGAGAGTGTTTTGGTGAGAGGTCGAGAGGTTGACATATTTGAGCACACCATCTCTCGGGTTTTGTATGGGCCATAGTTCACACCTCCACGAGTTATGACAAAGTATCAGTGTTGAGTGGAGGCACTTAAACAAATCGGGCAGGTAGGTCATGAGGAACACCAAATACAGTTACAGTGGTTAGTGGGTGTTTTGGCCGAGGACAAAGAGGCAGCAGAATGGGCCACTGGCGGAAAGCAAGTTACAAAAGGCTCGCTTAACTTCATAGCGAAAGCTTGCTAGACACTAGTGCATCATAGATTAGCACCAACAGTCAATGAAAACACCCTGAGTGCAGACAGAGTAGCTCTAGTGGCAGGCATCATGTCTAGATACTCGATCAACATCCCACGGATCATTGCAGAGGAGATACGAGATCGGGCAGTGGGGTTGAGCACCACCATCCCATTCCCGAGTCTTGTATTCAGTTTATGTATGGAGGTAGGAGTTCCACGCAGTGATGAGCGCTTGATTGGCAGACACAAGATAGCAGATATCGGTCTTATCCGGGATGAGATGAACCCGGTAAGTCGTGCACATCATCCCACAATTATTCCATAGAGCCAGCCAGTAGGGGGCGCACAAGTGAATGCCCCCACTATACAAGAGCAGAGCGAGACACCAACTCCAGATGCTGGTCATTCAGAGTTAGATCCTAGCACCTCAACTGCACCACAGCCTAGCCTACAGACTCAGACACCAGCAGGGCATATTTTGGTACCACAGGACTTCCTCCAAAAGCTGACCAAATGGTTGACCATGGCAGAGCGAAAGATTCAGGCCATGATGGAAAATGTAAAGCCATGGGTCAAGACGGAGATAGATACAGCAGCTCAGGCTCTACATGCTCACCTAGATGGATTTGAGAGCCATTTTAATGCATGGATAGAGGAGCAGACAGACACCAGCAGTCCCCGTGAGGAGTTGGGGGCTCTTCAGAGTCAAGTAGTTGAGTTGTCATCACGAAAACCGACAGTTATCATAGCCCCCACTATTCCATATCAAGATACAGAATTTGATGAGGAGATTGACTTGGTGGCTTACTGGGAGACGACGACAGCTGCTGCGGGTAAGGGAAAGAAAAAAGCTGCTGAGGATGATGGAGAGGAGAGTCGGAGGAAGACGAGGAAGAAAGAAAGGAAGGAACGCAAGTGGGCTAGAGTGGAGAGCCGGCAGACCCATGACACACATATGTCAGAGTTGCAGGAGCGAGCTAGAGGAGCAGGCAACTCCACCATGCCTCTGCCCGACATTGCTAGTGGTCGTGACCCTTCGAATGAGCCACATTCAGCCCCGATTCACACTGAGGCCGTTGAAGAGGCCAAAACTACTGAGGTGGTAACCACTCCCCCTGTCGATACTTCAAGGAGTGCACCGGCCACCGCTAACGCCACGAATTACAGCGGAGGTACCTCCTCTGCAGGGTGACAGGAGCGCCTAGAGCGCCATTGGTATATTCACTCCCCTTTGATGAAGCTAAATTTTCAAAAAAAGGAGGGGTGTACTTGTTATTTTAGGGATTTTTGATACGTTCGAGGATTTCTTTTGTCGTGTTTATTTTTCCTCGAGCATGCTATCTAGTAAAACCGACATGTTTAGGGGTTTTATTTTTAATTTGTGATTTTTGTTTAATTAGGAAATAACTTAGGAGTACTCAACCAATGAAAATGCACAAGTTTTGATTTTTTTACCTTGTTTAAATTTTTTTTTATGCATTAGCTATGTATTTGTGAATACATGCATGATTTCTATGGATCTTTTGATGTCATTTAGTCTATTAGAATAAGGAGTCTTGTTAAGCCAAGTGTATACTAGACGGGTGAGATGAATATAAGCCATGTACCATGAGTGGGTGTGGTGAATTACTTAGTTCGGTATTGTGTAGAAGATCTAGAACTTTCCTGGTTGGTCTTTGCTTAGGCTATGGATGGTTTGTTAAGATATGATCATAGGCCATTTTTGTTAAGCTCACTATTATCCTAAATAATCCTACCAAAATCATATAAATCCATTGATCCCAATTTTGAGCCTTAATTGACCCATTTTTTTCATTGATTAACCAATGAACCGTACTCATTTTTTATAATGAACCTATTTTGGCCCTGGTCCTTCCTTGGATATTGTGAATCTCAACATAGGCAAAATGCCTAAGTTAAAGGTGACTAGAGTAGGGGTGCATAAATGTGGGAATGATAAAAAGGGAAAGAAAAAAGAGAAAGGTGGAAAATGAGGTGTGGTATGGTAAAAAGAAAAGAGATGAAAAAGTTAAGAATCCTGAAAAAGAAATTTCAAAAGAATAAAAAATGTGCGTGAAAATATTGAAAATACACCACACTCATGCAAATATATATAAAAAAGGTGAAAAGGGAAGAAAAGGAATGAAAAGAATAAAGGGTGAAATAGGTGAAGGGTGAAACCGATGTATGTAGTGCCAAAGAAAGGATAGTCACTTAAAAAGTTTTAATCTTTATCATATCCATACCTAAGCCTACATTACAAGTCATATCAAGTCCTATAGTGATCCTAATTTGACCATTTGACAAATCGGAGCAGAGAAAATAAGGGCAAGCCTATGGAATCTGAAACATAGCAATTGGAACTTCTTTGTGAGGGGTGAGTGTTTAATTTATTTAGTCCCATACATATTTGACACTATATCTGTGAGTGGGAACTTCATTTGTTTTGAGAGTACATGGATTATATTTAATTTTGCCATGGATCTGTGTGAAAAACATTGGTGATGACTTGATTGCCTGTTGATAGCTAAATGACATGTCTTGATCCCTATTTAGCATGTTTTGTGGTTGCTTATAGTACATTAGATAATGTTAGTTCATGGATAAGGGGTCAGATATTGTTGTATAGAAAATGCAAATCTTGTTTAAATGTTGGCTATAGTATCCTGAGTTTATTTTCTACTTGAGCGTGATGTTTTAGTCTTTCTTTTCTTTGCCTGAGGACATGCAAAATTCTTAAGTTGAGGGTGTTGATGTGTTGTAAATTTTTAGCACTTTTGACGCTCAAAACTAAAGAAAATAGCACGGAATTAGGTATGTTTATATGGATATGAGGTACTTTTCTTGTGTTTTCAGCTAAACTTAGGTGTTGGAGAAAGATTGTGCAAAGGAAGCTTAAAAGAGCTAAAACTGAGCGAAAATGACAATCTCAGTACGAGCCATACATTGATAGTACGAATCGTACTAAGACTCGTGAAAATATTCAAAAGGATGAGCTGAGAAAGATGCAATTCACGATTCACAACACGAGCAGTATGATCATGGTACGAGCTGTAAATTCAAGTCATGGAAATGTTCAAAGAAATTGCACAAAGGCTGACGCTGAGTATGGATGACTACAGTACGAGTTGTGAAGGAAAGGTATGATTCATATCAACACACTCATGACAAAGTTTAGAAACATTCAGAGTCTTCAGATTTAAACCACGGAAGTTCAGTACGACTCGTAGGAAGTTGGTATGAGTCGTACCAAGGCCCAACACTTAGCCGGATTTCAGCAAACTAAAGAACTACGGATAGCAAGTACGACCCGTACAAGCCTGCTACGGGTCGTAGATTTGGCCGTGGCTCGAGCGGCAACATATATGGAAGTTTACCCTGTTAGCTTAGGAAAAAGATTTTTTTGTCTGTATAAATACATTTTATGGTTTATTTTCATGGGAGAAGAGGATATTACATCAGACGTTGTTAGTTTTTCACGAGAGAACATATAATTGAGTTGATTAACTTGTGATCAACCTTTTCTTGATTTTCTTCTTGATCTTGTGAATTGCTCTTGATAAATTCTAGATTTAATCAACGAAGTTTTTCTCTCATCTACGATTGTAAGTACTGATCTATATATTTAATTATGCAAACAAATCACAATCTTGCAACTATGAGAGGCTAAAACCTCCAGAACTAGGGTTGTGGGAACCATGGTGTATTAACAAGTTAGGGTTACATAAAAGTGATTCAGAGCCAATACGAAACACTGGTATTGTATTATCTTCATTCTCACACGTTTCTTAACGGTGTACAACGTTAGGACATGCCCGAATTCTTTACTTGCTTAGGTCTAAGAGGCTACAACGAAGCCTTAATCTTGATGATTATTGTATTAACTTTAGCTGTGGTCGCAGGATAGTTAAATTTGGGACATATTGACAATGGTTAAGTTGAAATCTCTCATGAGACTTGGTCGGGTGATTGAGTATAGTCATTCAATAGGGACTGGTCGGTCGTTTGAATGAACCTAAGTTATCACTTCTACAAGTAAGGATTGGTGATGATCACATATGTATACCTGAAGCAGTTATGAACCCATGGGGAACACAAAATCCTAGTTATCTTTAATTCTTGATTTCAACAAAAGCTATGATTGTGTTTTTAACTATTGTTTTATTTAGAACCCCCCTTTTTGGAGTAACTACCTAAGTTCACTTACCCGCTTTGGTCTACCTCTTCCCTATTCCCTGTGGGTTCGACCCCAACCTCTTTGTTAGGTTCTTTATTGACAACATTTGCTTCATTCTTCGGTAGGAGGTATGGTTTAGCGTTATTAAGAATCATGTCTCCCCACAGGATTAATGGAAGGAGAAATGAAAATAGGAATAGCCACGAGGATGGCAATGGAAACGGCACCAGCAGGCCCCACCAGCCCATACGGAGCATATACCTGAGCAAGTTGCCCACGCGGAGTTCAGGGCTGCCATTTAGATGTTAGTCTAGGCCTTGACCGCCCAAGTCAATCAGCAAATGATACCATATGTCACTCAGAACAAGAATACAGCGGCAACAAGAGTTAGGGACTTTCTGAGGATGAACCCTCCCAAGTTTCTTGGATCGAATTCTCCCAGCAGAGACCTAGTGGGCCTCGTTAGTAGTCCCACCAAAGATCTTCAGCCCCAGCGCCTTCGGTTATGAGTATGCCATCCAGGTCCAGGTGCGATCAAAGGGGATGAGCATCAGGCTCGATAGGTCAGAGTAGTAGACCCACAGATATCAGCCCTCCAGAGTGTAGCAGATATGGTTAGAGACACACAGGGCAATGTTTGGCGGGTATAGGTGCTTTCTTGGGGTGCGAAAAGCCTAGACATATGCTTAGAGATTGCCTAGCAGCCAAGCAGTGTCATGATATGGGCCGAGGCCTAGCTTCAAAATCAGCAGCTCCACCAGCACACCCAGCTCAGCAGGGGGCATCTACTAGTACAGGTGGAGGACAGTGCCAAACATATTCTATGCCCTAGCATCCCACCAGGAGCAGGAGGTCTCCCCGAATGTAGTCACTGGTATGTTACGAGTATTCCATCCTGATGTATATGCATTGTTAGATCCAGGTGCTACTTTATCTTTTGTGATGCCCTATGTTGGTAGTAGTTTTGGAGTTAGTCCGAAATCTTATCAGAACCCTTCTCAGTCTCTACTCCAGTTGGTGATTCAATTATAGCTAGATGGGTGTATAGAAATTGCCCTATCATAGTCCTTCAGAAAGTAACCTCAGTAGATTTAGTAGAGTTAGCCATGACCCATTATGATGTTATCCTTGGCATGGATTGGCTATTTGCATGCTATGCCTCAGTCAATTGTAGAACCCGTGCAGTAGAGTTCAGATTTTCAGGTGAGCCAGTCCTAGAGTGGAAGGGTAGTTCAGCTATGCCTGTAGGTCATTTCATTTCCTACTTTAAGACCAGAAAGATGATTTCTAAGGGTTGCGTGTACCACCTAGTTAGGGTTAAGGATGATACATCTGAAACCTCGACTATCTTGTTAGTTCCAGTAGTATGTGAGTATCGAGAAGTGTTTCCAAATGATCTACCGAGAATTCCTCTCGAGCGGGAAATTGGTTTTGGTATTGACCTCCTTCCAAATACGCAACCTATATCTATTTCTCCTTACAAAATGGCCCCAGATGAGTTAAAGGAGTTGAAGGAGCAGTTTAAAGACCTTTTAGACAAGGGATTCATTAGACCGAGCAAATCTCCATGGGGTGCGCCAGTTCTCTTTGTCCGCAAGAAAGATGGTTCTCTTCATATGTACATTGATTACATCAATTGAACAATGTTACCATCTAGAAAAGGTATCCTATCCCCAGGATTGCTGATTTATTTAACTAGTTTAGGGTGCTAAGTGCTTTTCGAAGATAGATATCAGATACGGATACCATCAGCTCAAGGTTCGGGAGAGTGACATCCCGAAGATAGCCTTCAGGACTCGATATGGTCACTATAAGTTTGCAGTTATGGCTTTTGGACTAACGAATGCTCCTACATCTTTTATGGATTTGATGAATAGGGTGTTCAAGACATACTTGGATATTTTCATGATTATGTTCATAGATGACATCCTGACATACTCTCAGAGCGAGGAGCATGTCGCTCATCTGAGGATGGTGCTATAAGCTCTTAAGGATTGCCAGTTGTATGATAAATTCAGCAAGTGCAAGTTCTGGTTGAACTCGGTTGCATTTTTGGGTCATGTAGTGTCGAGTGAGGGTATACAGGTGGACTCTCAAAAGATAGAAGCGGTGAAGAATTTGCCTAGACTAGTGAATCCTTCAGATATTAGGAGTTTCTTAGGTTTAGATGGTTATTATCGAAGGTTTGTTGAGGGGTTTTCATCAATTGCTACATCGTTGACCAAACTAACCCAGAAGAAAGTAAAGTTCCAATGGTCGGAGGCTTGTGAGAGGAGCTTCTAAGAGTTAAAGACTCGACTCACTTCAGCCCCAGTGTTAACCCTACCTGAGGGTACCGATGGGTTTGTGGTATATTGCGATGCTTCTAGGATCGGCCTTGGTTATGCATTGATGCAACACAGTAAAGTCATAGCCTATGCTTCCAGGCAGTTGAAAGTCCATGAAAAGAATTATCCGATGCATGATCTTGAATTGGAGGCGATAGTATTTGCCTTGAAGATTTGGAGACACTATTTGTACAAGGTCCATGTAGATGTGTTTATGGACCACAAAAGCCTATAATATGTGTTTACCCAGAAGGATCTAAATCTAAGCCAAAGAAGGTGGTTGGAGTTACTCAAGGATTATGATATAAGTGTCCTTTACCATCCGGGTAAGGTTAATGTGGTAGCAGAAAATCTTAGTAGGCTTTCTATGGAGAGTGTGTCCCATGTAGATGAGGGGAGGAAGGAGCTGGTGAAGGATATGCATCGGCTTCCACGATTGGGAGTTTGTTTAGTTGACTCGACTAATGGTAGTGGCATTGTTCAGAATGGATCAGAATCATCCTTGGTGACTGAAGTAAAGGCTAGACAAGACGAGGATCCTATCTTGGTGAAGTTGAAGGAAGCCATTCAGAATTAGAAGGTAGAGGTCTTCTCTAAAGGGGGAGATGGTGTGCTTCGATATCAGGGTTGTCTGTGTGTACCGGATGTTGATTTGAGACATTGGATGTTGCAGGAGGCTAATTGGTTCCAGGTACTCTACACATCTAGGTGCCACCAAAATGTATCGTGACCTACGAGAAGTCTATTGGTGCAATGGCATGAAGGACATTGCAGAATTTATGGCCAAGTGTCCGAATTGTCAACAGGTGAAAGTGGAGCATCAAACACCAAGAGGTATGCTTCAATACATCATTATTCCTACTTGAAAGTGGGAGGAGATAAATATGGAATTCATCACAGGGTTTCCTCGCACTCGTCGACAGTATGATTCCATTTGGGTGGTTGTGGATAGGTTGACCAAAGCACTCATTTCTTACCGGTCAAAACTACCAATTCGGTGGAGAATTATGCTAAATTATATATTCTAGAGCTAGTTCGGTTGCATAGAGTGCCCTTATCCATCATATAAGATAGAGGTACTCAGTTTACCTCCTAGTTTTGGAGAACATTTTAAAAGGGACTTGGTACTCAAGTCAAGCTTAGCACAATATTTCACCCGCAAATAGATGGTCAGATGCAACAGACTATTCAGACTCTCTAGGAAATGTTGAGAGCGTGTGTTATTGACTTCAAGGGTAGTTGGGATGACCATTTTCCTCTCATTGAGTTTGTGTATAACAAAAGCTACCATTCCAACATTCATATGGCTCCATTTGAGGCTCTCTATGGGTGGAGATGTAGATTTCCTATTGGTTGGTTTTAAGTCAATGAAGTTGTGATGATAGGACCAGATTCGGTCCATGAGGCCATGGAGAAATTTCATCTTATAAAGGAAAGGTTGAAAATAGCTCAAAGTCACCAAAAGTCCTATGCGGATGTGAGAAGGAAAAAAAACTTGAGTTTGAACTCGATGATTGGGTGTTTCTGAAGGTATCTCCCATGAAGGGAGTGATGAGGTTTGGAAAGAAAGGGAAACTCAGTGCCCGTTATATTGGCCCATACTGGATTGTGAAAAGGGTTGACAAGGTAGCATATGAATTGGAGTTGCCCTCAGAATTGGCTTCAGTTCATCCAGTTTTCCATGTATCGCTCTTAAAAAAGTGTTTGGGTGATCCAGCTCTATTTGTTCCGGTGGACAGTGTCGAAAGCTGGTGGAGATACTCGATCATCAATTTCATAAGGTAAGAAATAAAGAAGTTGCTTCGGTCAAAGTTTTATGGAGGAATCAACATGTTGAGGGAGCTACATGGGAAGCTGAAGCAGATATGATGGCTAAATATCTACATCTATTCTCTTCTGGCTTAGTTTTAGCTTGAGGTATCAGTTTCCTCCTTAATACTCTATTCAGTTTCATGTTTAGCTCATGTACCTCATTTTTCTTTCATGTAAATGGATGTATGTATGATTCAGGAATTCAGTTTAGTCATGTAGTTCAAATCGGAGTCAGTCACTCCATCAGTTTTCAGCATGTATGTTCAGTGTTTGAGTATAATGATTGCATTTCTATGCTTTTCTGTATGATTTTCAACATTTGAGGAAGAATTTTCCCAAGGGATAGATATTGTTATACCCCAAAATCCTTAATATCATATTGGGGATTTGAAATGGAGAAAATAGAAATTTCTGCAATAGATCATAGGACAAGTTGTCCAGTGACCCGTCAGGAACCCCACGAGTCGTTAAGTGACCCGTAGGGAAAGGCTGGGACTTTGTTGGAAATTTTTGTTTTTGGGTGACCACGGATGTGACCTTGAGTCGTGGTCAGCATCACGACTCGTCATGTTAGTCGTGGTCAAGGATGATATGCAGGAAGAATAAAATCGATAGTGCACCTAACGGGTCATCACCACGACTCGTTGGGTACACCACGAGTCGTGGTGTCCCCCATGATGACCCCCAGGAGAATTTTGGCAGTAAAAGTGATGGGAGGTGACTACGAGTCACGATAATTAGCTATGATCTGTTCAGTCCCTCGTGGTGACCAGTGAAGATTGAGTCCAGCATGTCAAGCATGTTAAAGTATTAGGCAAGTCCATATGATCAAACATGTCTTATGATTTCATGAATTAGCTTACCACATGGCTTTGGAGCTAAGACTCCCATTACATTCAGCTTGTGGTATGGTTTGATCCAAGGCTCCTCATGTTATTATTGTAGATTATGTATGTATGTTATTATTTAGCTTCGTCACTAGATGATGGTCAGCTTTGTTGAAAGCCGACAGAAAGCATATGCATGTTATTGGGAGTAGCGTTTAGCACTGAGTAGGCTAAGGGTCAATCAACCCTATGCCTCAGAACTACGCGCCAACATAGGTATGTTCAGATTATTTTGGACTTCCCTTGTGAGCTTCCCCTACCCCTAAGGGGCCTTCAGCTTGATATCGACATTATGGTAGTGTCCTTAGCCTTAGCAAAGCTTTGGACGGCTCTGCCCACTTGAATGTGATAGTTGGGACCACATAAGCTCTATCATGGTAATGTCGGTTATATGATGAGTATCCCATTGTTCATCATGATTTAAGTTATGCATGTACATCAGTCATGATATTATTTTTTTAGCAGGTTTGACCCAATGTTCAGTTTTACTTATGATTTTCAGTTTTACTTATGATTATTAGTTTTCAGCTTTGGGTCATTCGATTTAGTTATGATGTTCAGTTATGTTCAGATCATGATTTCAGAAAATAGCATACAAGTCCTACTCTCAGAATCTTATCTTGATTATGTTTTATTATATGCATGATTTATGATTTTACTTACTTACCTGATGTACTTACTTTGCATACTCGGTACATTCCACGTACTGACCGCATACTCTATGCTATATCATTTTATGATATAGGCTCTGATATCTAGACTCAGTCCTGACGCTAGTCAGACTTCTGGAGTTAGCACTTCTCAGCCTCAGTTGCTGAGTCCTCATCTTGCAAGGGCCCTTCTTATAAGTTGTGTTTCGTCTTTTCAGTTTCCAGACTATAGTGAGCTAGTTGGGGTCTTGTCCCATCAACTCATTAATATTAGAGGCTTTTTTGGACATAGTTGTGATCAGCTTTAGACTCATGTATGTATTCAAATATTATGTTTTATGTAGACTTTCACTATGTTATTCATGTTGATCTTCCGCTTATCTATGATTGAGTTAGGTGTATGTTCATGCCATAGCTCGACTTGGAGCCTCTCGGGGTTATTTGTCCCGTGTTTCGATTCGGGCCTATGTTCGGGTTGTGACAGCATAGGTGGGGCGTGGACCATATGTGGCCGACTCAAAATCTGCAAAAGTTCAATTCTAATTCAAGTAGGAACAGAAGCTGTAAAGTCCAATCCCAGTAGAAGAAGGAACAGAGATAGATTAATTCTACTACTATATATACCCCTTCTTAGGACATTTTAGGTGTCGAATATTGTTGAGTCTTGTTAGAAACTTGAATTCACCACTTATTCTTGAATTGAATTGTTGTAAGTATAGAAAACATTATTCCATACTAGTGTTAGAAAAAACATCAAGTTCTTGTGATTCTAATTAGCTTCTGAGATTTGTCAAATAATTTCATATTATTTTAAGTATTTTATTATGACTTTTTATAAACCTTATGTTATTGTTTCTTCAAACATGAGCGGCTAAATCTCTTGAACTAGAATTGTGAGAACCATGATGGATTAACGGAAGTAGGCAAAATAAAATAGTGAATCTTGAATGGTGAATTGAGAGGATTGTTATTCTCTTTGTTTTAATGAGTTTTGTGGTTGCAAACACTGAAATGTGCCTATATCATCAACTTGCTTGACCAAAGAGGTTGAAGTTAGGAAAAGGAAATAACAATGGAAATTTGAGGCTACCAACCCTCATCTAATTAACTGGAGCTCTAATTGAAGATAGTTAATCAAGACTTATGGCGAAGACAAAATATACACACCTAAAGTCCGAGAGGATTTAGGTAAAATTCATCTATGTAAGTCGCGTGACGTCAGATGAACTTAATCGTCAGTCTTACACAAAATTCACCAGAATAGATCACTTATAATCTAAGCCTACTATGTTATGAAATCAGGGGGGAACACAATTCTAGTTTTTTCTCATTAATTTGATAACAACTTAATCACTATTCAAAATTATTTTTTCTTTTATTTTAAACTCCGCTTTAGAAATATTGACTACAAGTTGATTTATTCATCCTTAAGATATTATTTCTACCCTATTCCCTGTGGGATCAACCCACTACCGGTTGATTTATTCATCATTAACATATTATTTCTACCCTATTCCCTGTGGGATCGACCCCAACCTAGTTGGGTTACTATATTTGACAACAACCACTTTATACTTCATACAACCTAGTTGGGTTACTATATTTTACAGTGACCACTTTACACTTTATTGCGACGTGTAATTTGGACATGATCAGTATGCACATATAACATTTAAATCTTGAAAATACAACTTAGATACACGTATTCAAAGACTTATAAAATCATAAACAGGTGCGAACGACATAAGAGTTTCAACAAGCTTTGTAGACCATGTTCTAAGGACATTAGAGCTTGGAATTTCGGTAACTTGTCGCTCAAATTATGGGAGAGGAATCATGATATATCCCCTTATCCTCACATACCTCATAACTTATACATGAGATGGTGGACAACTATGTTAAGGCATTTCTATTTCGATAAACTTATTTACTCATCCTAGGCTTGACGTCATTTCTTAACTTATGTTTGTTTACGCATCGTTGTCTTAGCTATTTATACCAATTTCATTTAGCAACCATAACTTTAAGTATATTTAACATTAATTTATAACATAATGTAAAGGATCAGCTTACAGTGCCCACGCTGAGGGGTCTCCAGACTCAATGTATAGCTATGTCAACAACAATACGACAACAAGCGTATATATTCATCTTTCACTTTACATTCATATGTTTCAAACTCTTTAACAATTTATAACTTAATTTCTAGTAATTCTAACACCTAGACATAATCATAACATGCTTCTAACTTGAGCTTAGGTACATGGGAATGTCGGACCTATCAATGGCATGAATTTGTGCTTGGAAACCAAGCGAAACATGGCACCTTACATACCTTATTTTGATGAGTTTTCTTTGGTTGATACTTTCCTCCAACTACCAATGTATAGCTCCTTCAATTTTTGAGCTTGCAACCATGAAACAAGGTTGTTTCAAGCCAAAGTTTTCAACCAAGATGCCACTACACCAAACACAAACAATATTCAACACTTTGCTATAAGCCTTAATTCTACAACCTTCAATGAAATTAAAAGAGGAAACTACTTGCCCTTCCTTGTACGAAACTTTTACTAAGGTGGAAGTATAACTTCACCTTGCCAAAAATGTAGTAACTAAGCAAAAAAATTGTGGCAACTACATGGCCACAACATCACAAACACGTTCCTCTCTCCTTCACATATAATTTGGCCAACTTTAGTTCTGGTTCGATGAAGCTCTACTTGATGTTTTCCCTTAGTTTAGTTGCTAGAAATAGAGAGAATATGATATTGGGCATATTCTTATGCCCATTTTCCATGCTTTTATCCATCTTTTACCTTTTTTGAGATGTTTATTCCTATGAAATGCATGAATTCATGAATGTATGTGTTAAATGAGCTAATAATTGTTTTTAGATGGTTTTAGCAGGTAACTTATGGAAAAAAGACTCAAAAATGGTCCAAGGTGTGAAGAAAGAAGAATTCAAGAAAAGTTGGCCTGGTGATATAGCTGGCGTGGCGTGCCAGGCATCGAACTTCAAAGAAAATTTTACTCAGACTAGTGCTAAGGCTGCTGCGGCGTGCCAGAGCCCAAACTTTCGAAGAATTTTGATCAACACCTTGGCAAACTGAGTGGAACAGCATGCCAAAGGAGTTTCGGACTTGGAAAATTTCTAACACTCTGGTGCAGTGACAAGTGCGGTGCGCCCAAGCTCAAATTTGAAGAATTTGACTAACACATTGGCGAGATGGCTGGTGCAATATGCTAGAGACCAAATTTAAGATGAAATTCAAACCAAGTGTGGCGAGATAGGTGGTGCGGTGCGCCAAGGCCGGTCTGGGGCGAATTTTCTAAGGATAAAAGCTGAAGTACTTGAGGGGAAAAAAGTCATTTATCACCTAGCTTATAAATACCTAGTATAGGGCATTTATTAGGCATCTTTCATCATAAGATCGAATTGTATGTAGTCTTTTTTGGGGTAGAGATAAGAAGTTCATCTTCTAGGTTTTTCTTATTTACTTTAAATTTGTTAATTAGAAAGATGAATTCTTGGGTTTTACACTTGAACACGAGTGGCTAAACTCCTGTTCTGACATTTTGACCATGGCTAATGGTTGTAGTTTGATTGTTCGTTTTTGCTAGATTTTTAATTCTTCTTTTAAAAATTGTTTATGCTTACTTGTTTTCATTTATTATTCGTTAGATTGATCACCTTGCAAATTATCTATTGGCTCTTGCTTGAACTCGGGAGAGGGAACTAAGGGGGTTAAAAGGAAGCATAAAATAGGTTTCAATTGTCTTGTTCAAATAGTTCAAAAGTTGAATTCATTGCTGAGGATAAGGATATACCCTGCAGTCCTGTTTAGTTAAAATAAGTATCGTCAACCATCGTCTCATGTTTCTCCTGCAACCATAGGGATATAGGTGTTAGGGTTCATGAGATAGTTCTTATATATTCAGGAGAATAGTAAGAAATGGAATAGTAACTTGTAACTAGCAATCTTAGAAAAATGCTAAAATGTTCGAATCTTAGAAATCAATCTGAAAGAAAAAATGCTAAAGCCCTGGATTTCTATCATCATTTGAATTACAAACATTTTGCAAATGAATGTAGTTTCTTAGTTTAATTTACATTTCAAGTTCAGTAGAATAATCCCAAAAATCACTTTCCCCATTCTATTTTTGTTAACTTGGATAATAAAATAAAGGTTCAAAAACTTAAACAATAAGTCTATTAAGTCTCTATGGGTACGATATCGGGACTCCACTGTCCTATATTACTTAACGACCATGTGCGCTTGGAGACATCAAGTTTTTGGTTCCATAGTCGGGTACTTGAATTGATTGATTGTTTGTAGTTAGGATATTTATTACACTATTTTGCATTTTATGTTTATTGTTGGTTGTTGAAGGTTTCAGGTGGTGTTTGTTCGGTATATGCCCGCTACTAGAAGTCAGGGACAACGTTGGCTCACTTTTATCTGGAAATGAGAGGACTTTTCATCAGTTGGGTATTGAAAAAAATAATGAACAATCACAGGGCAACAACTAGGACGGGATTCCAGTGCTCAATTGCGCTCGTCCTAACTTGGAGAACACTTTCAAAGAAATCATCAAGCTGGCCATCACTAGAAATTTCGAGTTGAAGGAGGGAATCGTGTGGTTGGTTCAAAATACTTGTCAATATCAAGGCAAGCCGTATGAGGATACCCACAGGAATTTGATGATGTTCATGAAACTTGGTGAAAATTTTCACTATCAGAATACTTGCGAGATAGTCCGCACCATATGCAGCCAAAGGAGATTATTGGGCACAATTTCATAGAAGGGCTGAAGCCAGAGTCTAAGATTTTACTGGATGCTACCGCATAGGGGAAAATCTTGTCCAAAAGTTACGATGAGATAGAAGCTATATTGAATCTCATGTCAGCTAGGAGCCAAGATTATCAGGATTTAGGCAGAGGTTTTACAACAACTAAACTCCCAAGGAAGCTTGATGTTGATGGTGTAGTGGCAATCTGAACAGATATTAGTCAGTTGGTAAATGTGATCAGTAAGTTAGTAATCACATCAACTGCAAGACAAGTTCATCAGGTTCAACAAGTTTAGACTCCACCGCCATCATGTAAGGCTTGTGGAGCAGGTCATGCCTATTCAGGTTGTCCCTTAAACCTAGAGTCTATTTATTTTGTGGATCAGTCGTGGTGGAGGTTTTGCAGAAAATATTACAATCAGGGGTACAGGATTGTAGCTAATCCCTTATGGGGAAGGAATTAGAACTTTCAGAGGCCTCAAAACAACTTCCAAAGGCATTAGGGCTAGAAACATGGTAGTTCTTTGGAGGAGGCTATGAAGCAGTGGATGGTTCAGCAGACTCAGGTAGTCAATGAGATGCAGAAGTCAATCTACGAGTTGGAAAGGAAAATGGGTCAATTGTCCCTTCAGCAAACAAATAGACCGCAAGGGGAACTTCCATGTAACACTAAGAAGAACCCCAAGGAGAATGTCAGCGCAATCTCTTTGCACAGCGGAAAGGAGCTGAGTGAAGTGATCCCTAGAGATAAGAAAATAAAGACAAAGCAGGTTGCAAACTCCAAGCAGGAGGTTGGTGAATCAAGTAATTCAAAATCAAAAGTGATAGAAGCTAGACCACCTCCTCCATTTCCATAGAGATTCGAAAAGCAGAAGGAGGATGCAGCTTGTAAGAAGTTTCTTAATGTGTTGAAGCAGATACATGTGAATCTACCGTTGCTAGAGTTATTGCAAGAGGTTCCTAAGTATGCCAGGTATCTAAAGGATATTGTGGTAAACAAAAGAAGGCTCACTAAGTTTGAAACTATAGATCTCACAGAAAGTACAGTTCCCGGGTTCAAAATAAGATTTCAAAGAAGCTGAAAGATCCTGGGAGCTTCACTATTCTAGTCATAATTGAAAACCGAGAGGTCAGCTCAGCATTGTGTGATTAGGGCGAAAGCATCAATCTCATGCCTACATCATTGTTTAGAATGTTGGGGTTAGGAGAACTGCGGTCCACCACAGTGACATTGCAATTAGCTGATAGGTCCATCACTTATCCCAAAGGCATTATTGAAGATATGTTGATTAAAGTGGGACCATTCATCTTGCTGGTGGACTTCATCATCCTTGATTATGAGGCAGACGAAGCAGTTCCCATCATTTTGGGAAGAGGATTCTTGGCCACCGCTAGCGCAGTTATAAGGGTGAAGTCAAGCAAGATGTCAATGACTGTAGATGTCCAAGAGGTGGTTTTTGATTTGTTTAGGGCAGCAAGGTTTTCACCCACTATGAGGAGTTTAATATGAGCACAATGATAAAGTTGGGAAATTCTAAGCAGGTTATTGAGCAACATGTGTTGCGAGTTGTTAATAGGGAAGTAGGTTACCAATCATCTCACTCAATTGGGGGAGTGAGAAATCTTGCATCGTGTTGCGATGTTAAATCAGGCGCTGCACGGGAGGCAACACATGAATATCGTTCCACGACTATAATTAAGGTGCTTGGTGGTAGGAAATCCATCTTTCTAACACATTTTTATTTTGTATAGACGAACAGGTAATTGAAGGTGAAAAGTGGAGAAAGCAACCTGGAAAAATCCTAAGTCTTGGGTGAAATACCTGACACACAGCACCAGGTGTTGAACTTGAGGAGAAAAAATTTTCAGGTTGGCATAGTGGTTAACGTACCGCACAAGACCCAATTCACCAAGAAAAAGAATTCCAAGTATAGGGTGCAATGGGTGGCGCACCACGCCAGGTGTTGTTTGGGAAAAAATTTTTTGGGTCCATGGATCAAACTTAATCCAAGGATCCAAAAATTGATAAAGACCCATAACCCATACATTTATTATAAATTCCCATTCATCTTCTCTCTCTAAAAATCCAAAGAAAAAAACAAAAAAAATTCTCTCTCTTGAGACGCTCCTCTTTTCCCCCATTGTTTTCTTCTTCAAAAATCTTGGTGAAGCAAACTTCTTCAACTCAAGTACATAAATTTATTATCTCCTTTGGTAAATATTGTTGTAAGCATGTTCCCATTACCCTTCTTCCCCAAGTTGAAAAAAAATCCAAAATCACCATTGTTGGGTAAGAATCTTGAACTTCATAATGTGGGTTTTCATGACTTAAATCTCATATGTTATTCCATAATAATGTTATATCCTTGATTGGTTGCTTGTTTTGGTTGAATTTTGGTAATTTGAAGTTGTGGGTGTAAATAGTGTAATGAATGAGTTGTAGAGAAATTTCATAAAAATTTGTGAATTTGGAGTAATTTTGTGGAGGAAGAAATTAGAATATTGTAATTCTTTAGTTGTGAAAATATTGGATTGTTAAAAAATTCATGCTAACTAATTGTGGAAAGTTAGTGAAATTCATGATTAGTTGTTAGTTGAATCTATTTTGAATACTTCTACAATTGATGTTACACCCCATAAAATGTTAACGGTTAGTAGGCGTACACGTGAACTTGTGACAAGTAAAGAGAGCTTGACGCGTGTGGGAAAAGCCTCAGAAGAAAGGTCATGCGAGGCCAGGACACGAGGGGCCAGCGCGACATGCTAGCCTATCGATGCCTTGGGCAGCGCGGCACGCCAGGAGGGTCAGCACCCTGGGAGGTGCGACGTGGCACCCTCCCTGGTGCATTGTCCAACACGAGGCACACCCATCCACTGCTCTACACTTATATATATACTTCCCTTTTTCAATTTTAAATAGTTTGTAAAGTATCCTTCGGACATAGGTGAGAGAGCACGCAACTTTCAATTAATTTTCATCAAATTACGCTACCAAGAACCGTCCAAATGCAAATTAACTTCGGGTAACGAGTTCTACACCTGCGAAAAACATTTCTATGGAGTTATCTCTCAAAAATTCGCTCAAAATACCAGAATTTCGCTGAGTAAAAGTTGTCAGAATTACTTCAAATTGACTCCTAAATAGCCACAGACATTAGGTAAGCATTTCTCCCTTCTTAACTCTCGGGAAATTGTAGGTTTCGGCCAAGTTATTCAAAGTTGAATTATAGTTGTTATTATTATTGAAAGCTATCATTATTAGCTGAATTTAGTATTGAAATCATCCCTATTCTCTCAGCATAAGGGTTGCAATCTTGTCATNATCATTATTAGCTGAATTTAGTATTGAAATCATCCCTATTCTCTCAGCATAAGGGTTGCAGTTGGGTGGAACTGTCGTTTACAAGTTGAAACTCGCCTAGTTAAACGAAAGTCGACATTCGAGGTATGTTAAGGCAAATTCCTTCGGAAAGTTATTCCTATCATATTATAATACGACCTAGATCCTTGTAAGAAAGCCAGAAGCATGATTATTATGGTTAGCTGCTACTATTATTTTGAGATAAGCATTTTCTGTTTAGATTGGGACTAACCCTGCCCTATGTAGCCTTCCGTTGTCCAACCTCAGGGTTACTAGATGTGTCATTGCCTATGGGGCTATATGGATCACTCCAAGGAGCTATATGTTGTCCCAAGGGACTATGTTGAGGCCCAAGGACCATATTATAACACATTTAATGGCTGGACTATTATTTTTATGTCGTATTGGCATCACTGACCCTCATCGAGCCTGGTGCCTAGGGTGTAGTTATAGGAGTCCACCGGACTCAGACAGAACTACAGAAACTGAGCGGCTCAGTTGTAGACCCAGGGGATCGGTAGGTTGGCTATAATTACCTGTTGACTCATTTTGACCTTGTTAGGGGTATATATTTTGAATTGTGCTCACCAGGGCTTATGGGGGCTCCAAGAAAATTATTCTATGCTGATTATACCTTCCAGGCTTATGGGGGCCAGATAAGATTCTTGTTTGCGTTATTTATTGTTAGTTATACAGCAAGTTGTAGGGCATGCAGGTGGTATCGCTTATCTTTCCTATTGAATTGTTTTCAGTTTTATTATCATTATTATTCAGTTTCTTTCATTTACTGTCTTACATATTCGATACATATTGTACTGACGCCCATCTTTGGGGTGCTGCATTACTTTCCTGCAGGTATGGTTAGACGCAATTCAGGACCTCCCTAGTCATCAGCCGAGTCAATAGTCTAATTTTCTCTTTTACTCCGGGGTTGTTAGTTAGAAGGTTTGTTCTTTTGTTGTACAGATTACTGGTATGTCAGTGCCCATTCTCGACCATTATTCCACTCTTAGAGGCTTGCAGGCTATAGATTCCCAGTTGTTGGTTTGGTTGTTGGCCATGTGGGGCCTATGTATACTTTGCATAATGATCGTGTGTGTTACACCCCGTAAATTCTTGACATGTAGATGACCTATTCGCATGTTGGTTAAGAGTTTTAGAATGCCATACATGCTAGAAAAAGGCCCGGGAAAAGAT
>JACEIK010002508.1:192847-208154 GCA_018107945.1 Datura stramonium
CTCCTGTCATCCGGAGCTTGATATTCAGAGGTGTAGTTCATTTTCTTTTGTTGTACAGTATGGGTAGGTCGGGGCCCTGTCCCGACCATTTTTATCAGTATTCATAGAGGCTTGCAGATTATATATATACATCTCCCTGTGGTCAGTTCTGCCGGTCGTGTGAGGCCGTGCATTTTGTTGTAGTTGTTTAACATTTCTATTTATGTTGGCCGTGTGGGGCCATAGTCTGATAGTAGTGGTGACCTTGTCGGTCATGTAGTTATCCAGTATTCTTGATGTTGAGTTACAGATAACTAGACAACATGGTGGCCTTGGTGACCTTGTTGACTCAGTTCTTGCAGGAGGTTGGCATTGAAGAAGAGGAGGCAGACCTTCATCTATCCCTAGAAGGGCACTTGGCAAGTAAAATGATTGATGTTTCAAAAATCAAGGAGCCAACCAACTAATGAATACCGTTCCTCACTCCAGCCGAGCACAATGCTCGGAATGATAGTTGGAGAGGCCACATATTTGGGATGTTTGAGCTGCAGCTGAAGATTGGAGGTAGATCCGCAACTGTTGAGGAGATGGCAGCACTAGAGGAGCGGTACCCATTCACAACGAGTGCAATAGTGATGTCCAAAGTGGGGTCAGTGTTTGAGGAGCCTTTGGATGACCATAAGCCTACAATGCTGACTAATGCCGTTGATGATGATGATGATCTAAGCAGGTTGATGATGCAGAAGGAGGGGAGATGATGATGATCAGGAGTATAATCCTGATGATGATGACTTTTCTTAGAGGCCCAGGAAGTTCTTTTTCTCTCCTTACTTGTTATGATATGTTTGTGCGCTGGGGACAGTTCACTATTTAAGTGTGAGGTGGAGGAAATAGATTTCCTATTTATTCTATCTTTTCTAAAATTATAGTGGGCTATAGTAAATAGTTGTTAAACTTCTGCATTAGGAGCTTGGTTTATAATAGTTAGTTTGTGGATGGTTGTGGAAAACTGATGCTCTGTATGTGTTTTTCCATCTCTAGTGTTTTTCTTTTGTTAATTGAGAGTCAAAATTCTTTTTATGTTCGTTGTAGAGGTAGTGACCCTTACCGATGACGGATGGATGACAACCGTCTTAAGTAAAAATTAGTCACATTTATTTTTATTTTTTAGGATGAAGTCAAAAACCACCACTTGTATGCTCTTGATACTCCACTTAGCAGCTAAGCTAGAAGCAATGAAGTGTTCATCGTGAATGCATAATAAGTGAGAATTCCATGAAAGACACATAGGTTTTTTAACTAGACTCAAGGAAAAATCTTAGGGCTTAATAATGAAAGAATTCATTCAACTTGATTGTGTGGATATGTGGCCATAAGAAACTGATTCAAATCATGATTCCATAAGGGGTGAGTTTGAATTTGTTGTGTTTTGTATACATGTAATATCTAGAACTTACCTAAGTGTGTATATGATAGCTAGTTGCCAAAGAGGTAAGATGTGATTAAGGCATTTCTTTAGAAAACCCATTTTGTCCATTATTGTTGTACCTTCCTAAACATTATCCCTAGTTAACCCCGTTGAGCCATAATCCTTAATTTTCTTCTTAGCCTCAAAAGAAGCCTATTCCCATTATTGTGTGACCTCCAGAATTTTTAACCCAAAAATAGTCTGAGGCACTTTGAGATTTAAGAATGAAGGTTCCACTGAAATAGAAAAAGTTAAGGGAAATGAAAGAAATAAAAATATTGTTGGCAAGATGAGAAAAATAGGAAAAAGGGATGCCCACACAAAATAACATGTCTACTTGCCACTAGAACATAAATGATAGATATTTAATGGTTGATTATTCTTGTTGAACTTACAAGTAGAAACTAGCAGTCAAGTAGTATAAAGAGGGGCATGCAAAAAAAAGGGATTAGTCAAAGAAAGGGTGAGCACTGAGTAGAAAAAGAGGTGGACAAGAAAGATGAGGTGAAAATATCTTAAAGTGCTCAGGATTGGCAGCCACTATGAAATGAAAATGAATGAAGGGCGTACCTACGCACTTTTTAGACACATTTTTGTCTATACTTTACTATGTTTTGAGGACAAATTATGTGCGTTTGCATGTATTTATGCTATATATTTGTGAAATTAGCTAACGCACATGATTAGATGCTTTCAAGGCTAATAATGATAGATTTTGGTGTATTTGAAGCTTTTGGAACACATGTGAAGAATAAGGAATGAACTAAGCAAGATTAAGGACAAAAACAAGTGCACTGCCTACCCACACTACAAGCCGCACGATGTGGCACTAGGATGGCACATTGCCATGCGTGAGGTGCCAGGCCATCAGCGCAATAGCTTGCACACGCGGCAGCAGATCCGGCACAAGGAACTCTTCTCCCTACGCGAAGTGGTCTTCTCCCTACGTGATGGCAGGGGCGACGCGGAACTGGAGAGGCACGTTGGCATAGACAACGCGGCAAGCTGTTCAAATAGGAAAAAAATCAGGTCAACTCCTACTTCAACTAGGAAAAGGAAGTTCAAATCCTAAATCAAATTCGTGAAGGAACAAAAAAAGCATCAATCTACTACTATAAATACCCTTTTATTTATATGTAATAGAGATGTTTCAGAGAAGAATTTTGAGATTTTTTAAAAAATATTTAGAAGATACAATTTACGACTTAGATTAGCGAGTTAGAAATATTTTGAAATAATTGTTGTTGAATTGCTCATCCATATTTTTGCAATAATCAAGCGAGTTTCTTCCTATCATCATTGTAAGTATTAATTTATGCTTTTGTCTATGAATGCTATAAATTTACTTACAATTATGAGAGGCTAAAACTTCCACAACTAGGGTTGTGGGAACCATAATGAATTAACACACATAGGTAAAAAATACTTAGTGAATCTTAAATGGGGTTTATGAATGTATTGTTTTTCCCTTAGTTTTAATTGTTTCTTAATGGTTGCATACGTTGGGATTTAACTTATTCTTACTCACCGGATAAAGGGAGTGATGAATAGGAAAAGGAATTGACAACGGAGATTTGAGGCTATAAACCCTTATCTAATAGCTTGACCTTGTCCAGAAATAGCTAATTCGATATCAAGGGTAAGGGTTAGTCAAGATACATCCGCATACTGACCAAGTTGCGTGGTGATAATCATCTAAATATGGGACCAACCATTTAGGTGAATTTAACTTACCGATATTGCATGCTAAGCATCGAAATAGATCACTAGTATAAAATGCCTTGTGGTTATGAAGTCATGGGGAACACTTACCCTAGTTAGTTGCATTAATTTGGAATCAACCTTCACTTTCTCTCAATGACATTGTTTGTTACTTTTATAAATTTCCCCCCTCTTAGGAGATAGTTGACTTAAAAGTTTAAGTACTAGTGTTCTTCTATATCCTTTCATATTCTCTATGAGATCCACCTCAACCCTGGTTGGGTTTTGTATTTGGCATCGATCGCGTTATATCTCAATACGAGGTGTAATTTGGGTGACATCAAATTTTGGCGCCGTTATCAGGGAGAAGTGAACTTCATATTACCATGCATGTTTTAATTGTTAAATTTGCACATGGTAGTCCTAGTTTTTTTTTTGAGATTTATGACTTATCTTGCATCCCAAATTGGTTTGTAGTAGTTTTTTTTAGTTTTATTTTATTTTGGGTTCCTCCGGTTTTTGTTTTTGATACTTTTCCTATGGATAGTCCCTTAGAACCGACTAGAGAGTCTAGATTTTTTATTTTTTTATTGTTAATCATTGAGTCATGACTTTTCCCTATGATGGATGGATGACGACCGTCTAAAGGGTAAATTAGTCATTAGGAAGAACAAGAACTTGGACCCTATGAATGCTAGGTGTTCACTTTAGGTATCATTGAGACTTTATTAAATTCACTCAAAAATGCATGAAAAAGGTAGAAACACTTAGTCTTCAGGAACATGACTCTTGTTCTTGAAAAGAAAAAAAAGGGCTTAATTATGTTATGTATGCAATATGAATATATGTGTTTATGTGATCTTGATTTTCATTATTAATCCATTTTGTGCCAATATGTGAGGAATTTTTTATATACATCATGCTTACAAATTGATGTCTAGAACTTTCCCGGTGTGTTTGCAAAACGAAATAAGAATGATGGATTTAGGAAGTGATATAGGTATTTCTTTGGTAGCCTTATTTTTATCCTATTTTACCTACCTTGATTGTAATTATCCTATTTAGCTATGTTTGAGCCTTAGCCTATTCATTTGATAGCCATATTACAAGCTTAAATCCCTTTTTGTTCTATAGACTTGTTTTTTAATCCAAATGACTCCTAGAGCACTTTAATGAAAAATCTTGCATGAAAGGAGCATAGGTGGAAAAGTGAAGGGAAAAGCTAAAAAATGTGGAAATTAGAAGAAAAGAAAAGGGTAGAAAATTGCTAAACAATGAGAGTGATGTTAGTGGGAAAACAAAAAGAAGAAAGAGCTTTGAAAAAAAAAATGATGATGAAAAAAATATGTGAATGAGCTCAATGTTGAAATAAAAATTCCCACTAATCACCTAAGTTGAAAAATTGAAAAATAAAGGAGGTATAAGGAGAAAATGTGGAAATTGAAGAAAGTGCTAAAAAAATCAAAGTGTTGTGAAGTATTAAAGTGCTTAGGGAGGTTAGTCACTATCTTGTCCAAATAGTCTCTACCCATCCCTTAGCCTAAATTACAACCAAATTCAAGTCCTAATTGATCCTTGATTCATAATTCTATATTAGTGGAGTATTACACTAAGGGCAAACCTATGGGTCGTCTTTTGCATCTATGTTGAGTTCTTTGGGAGAGTGAGTGGAATTTTTTATATTTATGCCCAAGTTAACATTGTTTTATATCTTGTGTGTGAAAGGAAATCTCTCCAAATTGTGAGCGGCACAATGGTAAGACTTTGGTAAATCTTTATTGCTAAATTATATATGATTCATGTTGGCCCAAAATATGTCTTGATGAGTTAGTTTTCAAAACGCTAAGTGATTTTGAACTTTGACATTTTAATATTGATCCTATATGCATGAGAATGAATTGTTTGAGCTTCATTGATTTGTCTCATGATCCTAAGTGCAAGTAGACATGTTCATAGGATGAAATTTGTGTCTAAATGTAAGTCCATTCTAGGATATTCCCATTCATGCATGCAAGTTTAGGGGCTTTGAAAAGGAGATCAAGTCTAGTCCTCCAAGTTCTTCATCAATTATTCATTNGATGAAGGTCGTACCTATGCACTTCTTAAACATAATTTTGTCATACTTTACTATGTTTTGAGGACAAATTATGTGTGTTTGCATGTATTTGTGTTATATATTTGTGAAATTAGCTAATGCACATGATTAGATGCTTTCAAGGCTAATAATGATAGATTTGGATGTATTTGAGGCTTTTGGAACACATGTGAAGAAGAAGGAATGAACTACGCAAGATTAAGCACAAAAACAAGTGCACTGCCTACCCACACTACAAGCCATGAAACAAAGCACTAGGATGTCACACTGCCATGCGCGAGACGCCATTCCATCAGCGCAACAGCGTGCGCGACGCGGCAACAGATCCGGCGCTAGGCTAGGTGCGAGGCGCGCTTCACCCTGTGGGTTGGCGTGCACGAAGCGGCCTTCTCCCTGCATGATGGCAGGGATGACGGAGCACTGGAGAGGTGTGTTGGCATAAGCGACGCGGCAAGCTGTTCAAACGGGAAAAAAAATCAAGTCAACTCCTACTTCAACTAGGAAAAGGAACTTCAAATCCTAAATCAAATTCATGAAGGAACAAGAAAAGCATCAATTTACTGCTATAAATACCCTTTTATTTTTATATAATAGTGAAGTTTTAGAGAAGGATTTTGAGAAGTTTTAGAAAATATTTAGAAGAGACAACTTACGACTTAGATTTGAGAGTTATAAATATTTTGAAACAATTGTTGTTGAATTTCTCTTCCATATTTTTTTCAATAATCAAGTGAGTTTCTTCCTATCATCGTTGTGAGTATTAATTTATGCTTTTGTCTATGAATGCTATGAATTTACTTAAAATTATGAGAGGCTAAAACTTCTACAACTAGATTTGTGGGAACAATGATGAATTAACACATATAGGTAAAAAAATACATATTGAATCTTGAATGGGGTTTATGCATGTATTATTTTTCCCTTCGTTTTAATTTTTCTTAACAGTTGCAAATGTTAGGATTTGCCTTATTCTTACTCACCGAATCAAGGGGTGATGAATAGGAAAAAGTATTAACAATGGAGATTTAAGGCTATTAACCCTCATCTAATAGCTTTACCTTGTCGGGGAATAGCTAATCCGATATCAAGGGTAAGGGTTAGTCAAGTATACATCTGCATACGGACCAAGTTGTGTGGTGATAATTATCTAATTAGGGTACCAACCATTTAGATGAATTTAACTTAACGATATTGCATGCTAAGAACCGGAATAGATCACTAGTATAAAACGTCTTGTGGTTATGAAGTCATGGGGAATACTTACCTTAGTTAATTGCATTATTTTGGAATCAACCTTCACTTTCTCTCAATGACATTATTTGTTACTTTTATAAATTTCTCCCCTCTTTGGAGATAATTGACTTTAAAGCTTAAGTACTAGCTTTCTTTTATATCCTTTCATATTCCCTGTGGGATCAACCCCAACCCTGGTTGGGTTCTATATTTGACATCGACCGCGTTATATCCATTACGAGGTGTAATTTGGGTGACATAAAAAACCATTCCTACTTATCCCTTAGCCAAAATTACAACCAGGAAAAGTCCTTATGATCTTACTCTTTTTAAAGTGACTAAATAATCTGATTGTACATAACAGGCAAGCCTATGGTATGTTTCAGGTGTATGAAACGTCATTTGTGAGAGTGAGTGTTCCTTGATTTCTATGTTCCAAGCTTTGATTGATAATATAAGGGAAAAATATCACTAATAAGTGAAGGCATAAGTTGATCAGAATCGATGTATTATGTGAAACATTTTTCATACTTAATCATGTTGGCCCTGTTTTGAAAAAGATGAGTCAATTATAGAAGGTATGTAGTTTCGAATGTGAAAAGCTTCTGTGTGTATGTGTTATGGATTGGTTATGAGTTGATGAACCATTTAGTCATTTGCTCTGTTCTAATTGCTTGAGTGAGAGTTGATAGAGGTTATAGGTGGTGTGAAAAAAAGAAGTGTCTATTGTATATAAGTAAGGATTTTTCGAGGAAGAACAATGGTTTAAGTGTGGGGTGGTGATGCTGGGCATATTCTTATGCCCATTTTCCATACTTTTACCCATCTTTTACCTTGTTTTGAGTTGTTTATCCTTATGAAATGAATGACTTCATGAATATATGTGTTAAATGAGCTAACAAGTATTTTTATATGGTTTGAGCTGGTGACTTATGAAAAAAGACTTTAAAATGGTCAAAGGTATGAAGAAAGAAGAACTCGAGAAAAGATAGCCTAGTGAGGGCACCAAACTTCAGAGAAAATTATATTCAGGCTGGAGCTATGGTGGTGTGGCGCGCCAGAGCACAAACTTCAAAATAATTTTGATCAATACCTTGGCAAACTAAGTGGTGCAGCATGCCAGAGGAGTTCCAGACTTGGGAAAATTTCTAACACTCTAGTGCAGTGGTAGGTGCGGCACTCCAAAGCCTAGATTTGGAAAATTTGACTAGCAACTTAGCAAGATGGCTGGTACAGCACGCCAGAGACCAAACTTCATAGGAAATTCAAGCCTAGTGTGGTGAGATAGGTGGTGTGGCGCTCCAGGGCCTATTCGGGGCGGATATTCTAAGTCTAAAAGTTGAACTACTTGAGGGAAAAAGAGTCATTTGTTACCTAGCCTATAAATACCTAGTCTAGGGCATTTGTTAGGCATCTTTCATCAAAAGATCGAATTGTACATAGTCTTTTTGGGGTAGAAATAAGAAGTTCATCTTTTAGGTTTTTCTTCTTTACTTTAACTTTGCTAATTCGAATAATAAATTCTTGGGTTTTACACTTGAACATTAGTGGCTAAGCTCCTGTTCTGGGTTTTGGCCATGGATAATGGTTGTAGTTTTATTGTTCGTTTATGCTAGATTTTCAATTCTTCTTTGAAAAATTATCTATGGTTACTCGTACATTAATTATTCATTAGATTAATCATATTAAGAATATTATATGTTGGATCTTGGTTGAACTCAGGAGAGAGAACTAAGATNTATATGTTGGATCTTGGTTGAACTCAGGAGAGAGAACTAAGATGGTTAAAAGGAAGAATAAAATAGGTTTCAATTGTCTTGTCCAAGTAGTTCAAGAGTTAATTTCATTGCTGAGAATAGGGATATACCCTGCAACCCTATTTAGTTGAAACAAGTATCATCAATCGTTGTCTCATGTTTCTCCTGCAACATAAGGATATAGGTATTAGGGTTGATGTGATAGTTTTTATATATTCGGGAAAATAGTAAAAAATGAAATAGTAACCTGCAATTAGAAATAGTAGAAGAATGCTATCTAATGTATTCGAATCTTAGAACTCAACCTAAAAGAAAAAGTGCCAAAACTATGGATTTCTATCATCATTTGAATTACAAACATTTTGCAAATGATTCTAGTTTCTTAGTTTAATTTACATTTCAAGTTCAGCAGAATAATCCCAAAAACCACTTTCCCCATTCTATTTGTGTTTACTGGAATAGTAAAATAAAGGTTCAAAAACTTAAGTAATCAGTCTATCAAGTCTCTGTGGGTATGATATTGGCATTTCACTATCCTATATTACTTGACGACCACGTGTGCTTGTATGTGCTTGGCGACATCATAATAATAGGAGGTAAGCAAGTTTCTCTAGTTTGGAAGTTGCTAGAAATGAACTCACAATGAGCTAATCTTATATATATATGAGGTAGTGGACAAGGCAGCGTGGCACACTAGCTATCACGCCAATTTATAGGCATGACATGCCGGCTGGCATGCTATCTGGACAGCCTTTGCCTTGTCAACTCGTTCGTCACATTGTTTATATGTCGCATCTCCTCGACACATCCATATTACACCTCTTCAATCCCTTTCAAATCCCTCCATGTATACATGCAAACACTTTAATTAACCATGTAGGAATATTAACATCATTTAAACGGAAAAAAATCTTCTTGGCTCTAACATTCTCCCCCCTCCCCCTAGAAATATTCATCCTCGAATGAGGGTTAACTCCACTCGACATATCTTATAAGTACATAAAAGTAACATAAGGGAAGAACATATCAAATACATACCTCGATGTCACATTAGCATCTCAAATAAGTTAGGATATTTCTTCCTCATTTCTTCTTTGGCTCCCTAAGTTACCTCCTCAATATTGTTGTTTCTCTATAATACTTTAACTGAGGTGACTTTTCTTTCGTCCAAAGTTTCTTGACTTGTCGATCAAGAATAGCAACTAGGACTTCTATATAGGTCATTTCTTCTGAAATTTGGACATTCTCAAAAGGCATAACACAGATAGAACTCTGATACACTTCCCTAACATTAACACATGAAACACAAGATAGACTATTTCTAGCTCTGCTGGTAACTCTAACTCATAAGTTGCTTTGCCTACCCTGAGGAAGATCCTAAAAGGTTATATGTATCTAGCACTCAACTTTCCCTTTCATAGGTGATACCTTCAGGAAGACCCAATCATCAACAGCAAGCTCTAGCCCCCGACGGCACACATCAGCATAAGACTTTTACCAACTCTGAGCTTTACGAAGTCTATCTCTAATAAACTTCACCCTATAATAGCCTGTTGCACTAAGTCTAGACCCAATAATTATGTCTCACTGAGCTCAAATCAACACACTAGTGATCTATACTTTCACTCATTATAAAGCTTCATATGGAGAAATCTGAATACTCACCTGGTAGATATTGTTATAGGCAAACTCTATCAAGGGAACATGAAATCCTAACTTCTGGCAAAGTCTAATACACAGGCACGCAACATATCTTCGTGCGTCTAAATAGTGCGATCATTCTGTGCATATGTTTGGGGATGAAATGTTGTACTAAAACTCACTTGAGTGCCTGGGGCTTTCTGAAATGATTTCTAGAAGTTTGATGTAAACTGTACGCCTCTATTTGAGATAATAGATAAGGGAATGCGTATAGGCGAACTATCTCACGTATGTAGAGTCTAGCATAGTTCTCCATAGTATGAGTGGTCTTGATTGGCGAGAAGTGAGCTAATTTTGTTAATCTATCTACTATTACCCAGATAGAATATATTTCCTGCTCATTCGAGGCAACCCTATATTAAAATCCATATTAATCACCTTCCATTTCCAAGCTGGAATCTCTATATTCTAAGTCAGGCCTCTGGTGCTCAACCTTCATCTGCTGGCAATTAGGACAATGAGCCACAAAATCTATAATGTCCTTCTTTATGTCATTCCACCAATATAGCTTCCTCATGTCACGATACATCTTTATGGCACTTGGGTGTACTGAATATCGAGAGTAATGAGCTTCACTTATAATCTGCTCTCGTAACTTACCCACATTAGGCACACATAGACGATCTTGGTATCTGATGACTCCATTTGGCCCTCAATCAAATAGGCTATACTTCTTTTGTGGTATATAGTCTCTCACCAATTAACTTTGCATCATCATACTATCGCTGCTTATCTTCTACTATTAAGGACAACTCTATCGTATTCTAGAAAATAACATCCCCATCTCTGATATTCAGCAACCGAATCTGTAAGTTAGCCAACTACTATAGAGTCTTCACCATTTCAACCCTGTCAGTCTGAATATGACTCAAGCTAACCATAGACTTGAAACTCAGTGCATCAGCTATGACACTCACCTTGCCTGGATGATATAAAATGCTCACATAATAGTCTTTTAGCAACTCTAACCATCTTCTTTGCCTCAAATTCAACTCTTTCTGTTAGAACAGGTGCAGGAGGCTCTTATGATCTGTAAAGATATCAACATGTGCCCCATATAAGTAGTGACGCCAGATCTTTAGTGTGAACACCACTGCTGCTAACTCTAGGTTATTGATAGGATAATTCCTCTCGGGCTTCTTCAATTGTATAGAGGCCTAACCGATAACTTTGTCGTGTTGCATCAAAAAAACACCCAGCCGGACTCTAGAAGCATTACAATACACCACATAACCCTCGATATCCTCTGGAAGAGTCAGGACAGGTGCTGAAGTCAATCTATCCTTCAAGTGCTGGAAACTCCGCTCAAACACCTCTGTCCACTAAAACTTAGCTACTTTATGAGTCAATTTTATCAATGGCGTGAAAATAGTAGACATACCTTCCACTAACCTGCCATAGTAGCCTACTAATCCCAGAAAGCTATGAATCTCTATAGGATTCAGGAGTTTGGGCTAATTCTTTACAGCTTCTACTTTCTAGATATTCACCTTTATACCTTCAGTTGTAATCACATGGCCAAGGAAAGATATAGATGTTAGCCAAAATTCACATTTATAAAATTTAACATATAACCTATGCTCCTGGAGAGTCTGCAATACAGCTCTTAGGTTATCTGCATGCTCGGCCTCTAATCATGAGTAATCAGGATGTCATCAATAAAGATGATCACAAATACATCAAGAAAGAGCTGAAATACCCTATTCATCAAATCCATAAAGGTTGTTGGGGAATTGGTAAGCCCAAATGACATTACCAGAAACTCATAGTGATCGTACCTGATATTAAAAGCAGTCTTACGGATATCAGCTTCCTAACCTGTAACTAGTGGGTCGACATCCTATGTGGGTCGACAAGACCACCATGCTGTCTAAATTAGACCAAACAAGGAAAATTCATCTATACATACATGTAAGCCAACAAGGCTGCTAACTGATAAAACAACTAGGCCCCACACGACCACTAACCCATGTCTAATAAAATTGTAGTCTACAAGCCTCTAAAGAATAAGATATTGGTCGGGACAGGGCCCCGGCCTACCCAAAAACTATACATCAAAAGATAGGCAAACCTCTAATCGTATGGAAACTCTGGTGGAAAGGAGCTGGCCAATCTGCTGAGCTGAACGGCTACTAAGGAGGTCTCGAAACCTATCTGTCTGAACCTGCAGGCAAGTATTCAACACCCCATGCATGGGCATCAGTACAATATGTACCGAATATGTAAGGTAGTAATAATAAACTGAAAAGATGCTGATAGAGGAACTGAAAGTAATTAGCAATAAGGGCTAGAAATTAACCTGTATGATTTGACATGCATGAACTATATTTAACTGGTAATATTCAAACAACAACCTAATCTGACCCCCATAAGTTTGAAAGGTACAAACAACATAGAAAAACATACCTGGGCCCTCATAAGACCCGACAAGTACAAATCAATCTATATACTTCTAACTGTACCACTATAGTCCTACAGGAAAGTTGCAACTGGACATATTCGTCTTCTTAGATGTTATCCGAGCCTTCTAGGCTCTTATAACTGTATTTGAGCGTTCTGAGCTCCTATAACTGTATCTGAGCCTTCTGGTCTCCTATAACTATATCTGAGCCTTCTGGGCTCCTGTAACTGCACCCTGCCTACATAAAACTCCACTGAGGGTCAAGGATGCCACTACAGCATAAGGGAAGTCCATAAGTGAATAGACATCAATATGGCATTGCAGGCTTTAATCTGGTCCTTCCAGATGACATATAGCTCCTGTGAGAAAACTGTAGCCCCGTAGGAAGGTATACTTAAACTTAGACCTTCTAGGCAACATTTATGTAGGCATCTATGTGAGTAGCTAGAGGAGTTGGCCCCACATTGGATAGCTAATAAGATCACTATATAGGAAATCATATAGTCTATTAGATTACTAGCAACTAAGGTGGTTTCCTAAACAGCCTATATGACAAGATGTAAGTCGTATGAAGCTTATACGGTCACTGGAAATGAGTACTTCATCTAACAACCTCCCACCCAAATCATTAGGCAACCCTGGTGCCACTAACTAAAAGGTAAGGCTACTTTACCAAGAGTCTAGCCTCTAGGTGTTAAGATACACTAATAGCCTGTAGGCGAGCTTTACTATATATATATGCGTCAAAACAGAAAATTAGATAAACCAACTACAACCTATGCTTCCCTTATTCAAATAAGCATGCTCAACAGTTAACCACCAGCCTCTATGGCTTCGGTATGGAAGAAAAACATCACTAGCTCCTCTAGACGGCAAATGAATAAACAGGAAATCTCTATGTCGCTTCTAGCGATAGACAAAGCTGAATATAGTACTTCCCAAAAAGGAATATTACGCTACAACCTCAATTCATCTCATAGTTTCTAACCACAACACACACAATCATGAACTACTACAAAGATACAAGTCTTATCAACTATACGACGAGAATAACTTGCCGAAAGAGGTTAGCCTTAACATACCTCAATTACCAAATTCTACTCAACCAATCTTGTTTCAATTAAGAACTAGTAATCTCTCTATATCCTAGCTCATACATCAAGGAAACAGGGCTATTCACTTTCAAGAAGTAGGCCAGCAACCTTATCTTACAAAGCACAACGATAACGAGTCACAATGAGTTCAATTCAACAAAATCTTACAAATTCTTATAGATTAAATAGGTAGATACACTTACTATCACCTGAAGACATAATAGTGTTAGATAGAGATAATTTCTATAGCTTTTCCTCCGTAGGGCTCCATCAATCTGAGCCAATTTCAATGATTCAACTCAGTAGATATGTTCTTCGTAGCCCAAAATTCTTTATCCAAGAAGAATTTGCAAATAAATGTGATTTGATAGTGTAATTGGCTTCAATTTGAATAAAACCTCGACAAATAATCACCTAAGGCGAGCTCTTCCTTTTGGGAAATGTCTAAATGAAACAACTTACACAACTTAAATATATATAGATACAAGAGGTGGCGGTAGGGGGTCTGCGATGTTCCTCCCCTTGTGGAGGAGCTATGGCGCAGCGCGCTGCTCCCTGTGTGGGAGAGGGGTGCGTGGTGCAGGGCCCAATGCAGCTTGCCTCCGACTCTGACTTTCTGCTCACTCAATAATGCGCTCGCGCGTTTCACCTCTGAGCCTTCTCCGCATGGGCCCTATTTTTAAAACTTTTGACATGCATACGCACACCTCGGTTAGATGAAGAAAACTTATGTGGTGTAATAAGACAATAACTCGAGAACCATCCCAAACTAACTTGCAACCAATAGTGTAACATAAGAGAGTGTAGAACCAGGATCATGCAAGGCATATACTATACAGGAATGAATAATCAATGTAGTTGTAATGACATCAGGTGTAGCCTCCTAGTCCTGTCGACCACCCAAAACATAAAATCAATTATGTGCCACCCTTGAGTTGGAAGCCTCTCCAGTTTTTCCTCTACCGCGACCTAAAGCAGATTGAGAATCTGTACTAGGAGACTGAACTGAGGACGATGAAGCATCCATTGATCTCACTGACCATGCATGATCCACACTGAACATATTTGGACAATACCTCATAATGTGCTCTGGAAGCCTGCAATAATAGCATATATTTTCCCCCTAACGGCACTGGCCTGAATAGGACCTCCCACACTTGGAAGAAGGTGACAATGGTAGTCTTCCCTACCCTGCCCACTCCTATCATCGTGAACTAGATAGAGTTGGGCCCTAATCTCTCCTCTGTCCCTATGGCTGAGATAGAGCACTCTCCACAGGTCTAGCTGACTCCCTAGACGACTGAGCCCCAAGGTTACCCCGAGGCTCTTTGTAAGGGCCCATGGTCCTAGCTCTCTTCCTATGTTCCTCTTGCCTACGAGTTTCCTGCAATTGGTGAACCAAATCCTATACTCTCTGGGCGAAGACCTGCATATGTGCAATATCTATACCTGTCTGAGTAGACACTGTTACACCTCGTAAAATTCCCGACACTTAGATGGCCTATTCGCATGTTGGTTAAGAGTATTTGAGTGCCACACATGCTAGAAAAAGGCCCGGGAAAAGACCAGATAAGAAATCCGTTGAACCATCGCGGAAGGAGCCGGGGTAGAATCCCTCCGTGATCGCAACGTGTCACGGAGGGAGGACCTCCGCGTTGGCCCCGTGACACGTTGGCCCAGTCCAAGCTCAAGTATATAAAGCCTCCAACTTCGGTTTAATTCATTTAAATCAAATAATTTCCAGAGAAGTCGCAAAAAATAGAGGGTATGTGAGGTTTTTGATAATTATCGTTCGATTACGCCGTCAAACGCGGTCCAAATTCAAATTAACCTTAGATACCGAGGTATTTAGCAGCAGGGAGCATTCCTACGGATTTA